>VXBR01003140.1:864320-945238 GCA_013400215.1 Cisticola juncidis | reverse complement strand
AGACAGGAAGCCTATGATTTTTCAAGAGTGGAATCATGTGACAGCATCAGATGCTGTATGTATCACTCGAAACAGAAAATGGGCAGAAGATGATTCCAGGAAAGCGGCAAACAATGGAAAAATCATGTGATGGAATGCATTTGTTATGTTTCCTTCTGGCTCACTGATACACAGTAAAACATGTTCTGCTGGTGTAAAAACCTGCTCTGGCCAAGCACATAACCAGCTGAACCCTTAGCCAGCTCAAGGTTTGAGACAGGGCTTTATTAACCATGGGACAGCATCACGTTATCTTCACTGACATGTTTGAAGCCAAGAATTTCCAGTGATCAAATATCTTCCTGTCACTCCTGATAGGGAATTGCAGCCCCCTGAGCTAAGCTATACTTAAGTGGTAAACATGAAGGCTGTTGCATTAAGTGATTATTTTGTTATCTATCATCTTCCCTGCACAAACAGACATGCTGCTGGCTGTAGAGAAAATGCTGTTGCAGAAATGCTGGCATTTGTAGGGCTCCAGACTGCTGCTAGTATTTAAATAAACGTGTATTTTAAAGTTAAGCTGTGATCAGCTATAAACCAATTTTTATGTTCAGTTGTACAGTCAAGGCATTATAACTATACAGAGCCAGGCAAGCTTTATTTTTCCCAAGGGGTCATTTGAAGTGTTAGCAGAAAATTGCAAGAAGAACAAGCTTGGGTTGCCTGGAGATCAAATCTTGTTGGATTTAATGCCCTCTGGGTCATAAGACTACATTTTAATTTTTTTTTATGAACATCTGCTCAGCTTTCTTGATTGGAAATCTTCTTTCATTTGACATTCCTTTTCAATCCTTTGCTTGATAATGCAGGGCAAAGAACTGCATGAAATATGTTACTCTTTGAATACAAGCTTTGGGAAGGAGGCCTGAAAAGTAAACTCTAGAGCAGAGCTTACTGGAATACTGAGAAGGAAACCAGGTAGTGAGATTCCAAACAGGCAAGAAGGATGAAGTAAGGGAAAATAAGATGAATAATGAGTCTAATATAAAAAGATGTGGAGAATGTTTGTGGTTGTGCAGGATGGTGGCTGTGGTTCAGGCTTAGCATCCTCAGCATCCATCTAACATGTACAGACTCAGCCACCTACCTGAGCTCAAGTGCTGAGCTGAGCTGCACTGCAGGATTTGCCAAGCCTGAGCTGGAGGTGGAAATTTTGCTTGTTCCTGCCAGGCAGTGGAAAGGGAAGTATGACAGCAGAAGCTGTGGGAGCAGCTTCCCGAGTCACTACTTAGTGGTATGTGGGGCTGGTGAGCACTCCTTTTCAAAGCAAAGCAAGCAATTTGGTGGCAAACTGTCTGACTTTGCCTTGAGACACGTTATGGATATGTTTACACTAGTGATTTGGCTTGCATCCCACTTAAGAACCTGACACATCATCCACAGACCTTCTCTCCTTGCCTTGCAGTGGTTCAGGTCTCAGAGCAGTCTGGCTGCAAGAGACCTGAACTCTCCCATTGAAACCATACCAGGACTTCTGCTTTGTGAGTGTTCCCTTTCAATTACTGAGCCTTTCAAGAAAGATACTGGTTTCTTTAAATACCTCCCAGCTGTAGTCTAGTGAGCAGTTCTCTTTCACTTTAGAATAAAACCAGTGAAGAGCCCCACACCACCTTCATCAGCTTCACGTGTTTCTGGTAGTTTGTTCTGGAGCACAGTATCCTACTCCTTTGCAAAATGTGAGCAAACACTTCTCAGCTTCCTGTTACAGCTAAGAGGCCCTTCAAGAAGATAGTTTCTAGCTCTCCCAGTAGTTAAAGTACCTGAGTGAAGTGGAGCAGTTTGGCATAGGTTTTTTTTATCTTATCATCTGCAGGCTGAGCACTCCAT
Organism: Cisticola juncidis; assembly: GCA_013400215.1. Lineage (NCBI taxonomy): Eukaryota > Metazoa > Chordata > Aves > Passeriformes > Cisticolidae > Cisticola > Cisticola juncidis. Next base: position 943,369 of record VXBR01003140.1, on the reverse strand, counting down.
TCTAGTTCAGACAGATACAGCCACAGACATCAAAAGGAGCCTGGGGAACAGGAGAAATATAGGAACTAGAAAGACTGGAATTGAAAACACTTGACAATACAAGCAGGTGAAATTGCAATTTGTTAGAGCAAAGTCAGGAGGTGCAGTAGTGGTCCTCAGGACTGTGTCTATAGGAGATTGTGTACCTGTGAGTTCTTCTCTCTCTGGTAGGAAATTACTTCACAGGCATTTTTAGTCTAAATATAGATGTCTACATTAATGTTTTTCAAGCAAATCTCACAGCTTTTCTTCTTCACCTTTTTTGTGGACTAGTCTTGGAGCACCTGAGAATAAACAGGTGAAAATGTTTTGGGAGGACACCAACTGGAACCTGGTATTCAGCCCCCAGGGACCTGGTTAGAGCTACTCCAGCATCTCTATAGGGTACTTTGTTTAAAAACAAGCTGCCTTTCCCCATTGTATGGACTTTCGATTTCAAGTGCTTGGTAGCAGCATTTCTGTTGGTCTGTGGTCTGCACTGATGTAGCTGGAGCTTCTGTAGTAGCTATGTGTTTTGCATTTCAAGGGAAGGATACTCAGGTAAATTAAGGGACAAGAGCAAACCCAAAAGAATTAGATATACAAAGTCCTGTCTCATGGTGCATAAGAAGGAAAGGCAGTTTCTGCAAAGAAGGCTTGTTTAGGACTGTGTACAGCTGGCTATCGATTTCACAGACATAGGAGTTAGTTCTTTATATATATATATATATATATGTATACCATCTGCCATTTAAGCCCCTATTGTATGCCTGTGCCCATGCCTGTGTCTGCCAAAAGTGAATCTGTAAATTTCCTAGGACCCCAAAACTGATACTATTATACTTGCTCAACTGAGCAAGGGCTCCTGTCTCTAGTTACAGATTGCACTAGTGATTGAAAGAAGTTTTCTAATTATTTTTATTACCTTTTTTTTTTTAATAGTCTTATTCGTGTGTTTGAAAAATAGAATTACATCCCTACCTTTCATTGTCTTCCAGGATGACTTAGATGTTGAGACTCGTCCATGGCATATCAACAGTTTATTACTACAGTGATAATACTTGCACAGTCATGTTGTGTGCCATAGAAATTGGACCCCTTAGTACAAAGCTGTCCTGTGGTCATGGAAACTATAGTCCTCTTCTGGTAGGCAGTTATAAGAGCAAGCCTCTTATTCCTTCTCCCACTCTGCTCTCACAAAGCCATATCCGTATCAACATTGGCTTGGATGTGTGCCATCAAACAGGTTGTTCCTCTGAAACACTAAAATCAATGTGGGGTTTGTTAATTTTGGGCTTGCTAGGCCCTCATGCTGTCAGTGTTAAAGCAGCCTGAGGAGAACAGATGGGTTGAAGGAGGAAAAAAGGAGTTCTTGCTGAACTGAGTGATGAAGGGAAAGAAATGCTGGTGCTCCAGAAGACGACATGGAAAACAGGACATACCATAAGCACAAATTAGGAAAAGGCCACGCAATCTACTCCCCACTTTCTCAAGTAGGACTACAACAGTATCTCCACTGGTCTGAGATAGTCATGTTCTTCTTTAAACCTCGTTTGTCCCTGACCAACATGTGCTGTTTTGTACGGTTACTATCTCAAGGATAAGATCAGTTCATACTACTGAATCATTATGGGTGTATCTGCTGCAAGGCTTCTGGAAACTTGTTTAATGTAATTCCTTTTAGAAGTTTTTCTATCACTTATGAGGTTAAGAGTAAGGCTATAAGAAATAAAAGTATACCCACTTTTCTAAGCAGAAAGAGACACTGAAGGAAGATTTTTGGTGTTGCAGTGTGTTAAGAATAAATGCTTTATAGCAATCCTGTCAATCATACTGTCCTAGTGTGTATTCCTCTTGGCTCCACTTTGTTCCTCCTCTCCCTCGGTAATGTTATTGCAGGAACAGTTTTCAATGGTCTTCATGTTTTTTCTTTCTCTTTTCTTCCCACGTGGGCTTCTCCCCTCTTTCCAGTTTTCTACTATCAAGTCTTTGCCAGCATCCTTTTCTATCCAAGAGTGGGCACCCAAAAGAAAGGTCTGGTTGAACCAAGCAGGAAGTGGCAGATAGAAGAAGAGCACGACAGCACCTTGGGCTTCCCTTATCACTCACTTTTTTTTCCTACTTGGTTGAGAAAATACATTTTGTGCAATTACCACCTAAGAATGGTTCCTACACCAAGCTTGAAAGCGTGTTTCATAAGTCTTGCTTAACAGCTGGTGTAAGTTCATTGACCTTCAAACCGTTCTTTACATCTTTACCTTTTGCAGATATTCATTGCCTTTCCCTCTTATTTTGTCATGTCAGTGTGGTGTTGGTGTTGATTTAGCCCTCATTTTTATGAATGTCCCTGGCTCCAAAGTCCATCATAGCTTTCCTTCTTCACTGCTTATAAAGCAATGTTTGACTTTGATGCTATAGAGGTATTTTAAGCTACAGAAAGGTGAAAGGAGTTTTAGTGCAGTCATTTTTACAGTTTTTCACAGCTCTTGTTAATAGAAATAAAAATTTGATAGGATACTTATGACTCTTCCAAGTTGAGCTGATACTGGCTGGTACATAGGCCTATATGGACAACAGATTTGAATAGATGCCCTGGAGTGATTTTTTTTTTTCCCCCATTCAAAAATTTTTCCCTTAAGAAGGGCTGAAACCTGTTCTACCAGAGCATGGAGTTTGCAATACATATTAAAGAAACTTTAGAAAAGTTTCTAGTTTCTGTGATGAAACAGATGATTTCTCCCACTTCAGACATTGGTAAAACCAGAGCATCTACCCTTCACGTGTCCTTCTGGGCAGCAAATGCAAAACCAGAGCTTCCAACAAGGTCACATACTTGGAGTTGTCCTGATTTCCTACCTCCTGGGATGCAGAACATCTCGCTGAGCAGCAACCAGGAGATTAAATTGTAGGCCATGAAGTTTGCAAAATAATTGCAGTGGAATTTTTGATCCTCCTGTCTGCTGAATAAGTTTGTTCCTCTTTTATTGTGGTCCCTCTGCAGGCTGCAGGAGTACAGGCAGCAAACAGTTGGTGCATAACACTTACTATAGAATGCTTATTGTTTCATGAGTGTGGTGCTTCATTGCATCATCTAACTGGCTGACTGCATGGGAGGTCATGAATTCTGTCTTAGTAAAATTGCAGGAGGAAACGCAGAAACTCTCATGGATGCTACTTGCTCTTGCATGTCTGTCTCTCAGAGGTCTGTGGAAAAGTTGCCACTTCCATGCCAAAGTAATCTGGTGAAATGGTGGGAAAATGACACCACATGGAACAATTTTCTGTTAGATCAGTATGAATTGTGTCTGATCTTCACCAAATTCCTGCATAAATAAATTGATTTAGGCTTCTCTAGCTCGAAAGCTGAATTTCGCTTTTGTCCTGACACCTCTGTTATCATTAACTTTTTTAGGGGAGAAGGATCAGTTAACAAACTAAATCTCAGTCCTTAGTTTTACATGCTTTCAGGCTGATACTTGGTGTGAGGTTGTATTAATCTTATGGCTGAGTTAACTCTCCGTGGTCCAAGAAAGTATAACAGATGTTGGAAAGGTGGGGAATGGATAGAACAAGAATCTCTGGTGTAAATCTACTGACATTGCAGATCTGTATGCAACCTGTTGATAGAATGATGTTTCTTCCCCACAAACTACTGTTTGTTAGGAATTGACTGGGCTCTAAAGCAAATCTAGACTTCAGTTGGTTTTGGTGGCAAGGGAGTACTTCATCTTTCCATTTTAACTTGTACCCTCCACTCATCTCTAGGCAATGGAGTGGAAACCAAGAAGGGAGGGAGAGAAAAAGCACATTAGTCATTCACTTTTAGAAACTTTTTGGGTTTTTTTTCCATGAAACTTCTGCAGTAATTAGTCTGGGAGATAGCCAGGAAGCCTCTTTGGATTTTATGCATCTAGCCTTGTAGGATTTATTCTAAACTTGAAGGATTTTTGCTACAAAGTGTGATGTTTTATTTAGAACACACTTCTTTGCAATACAAGCTGTCATACAGTGTGTCTGGCAACAAAGCAAGTGGGCCAGAAACATTCCACTGCAAACCGTGTAGACACATGTGAGCCACCCAGATGAAGCTGCTGTTCTCCTGGGTGAACTCGTTAGTGGTCAAGTGAAAGTTCATGAGAAGTGTCTAAAAATTATGCATTTTTATAATGTATGAAGGAGGGGAGTAGAAGAAGTTGCTATACTTTGAAGACTGTTTTCAAGCATGGAACCCCATTTTTAGCTGATATGTCATTTACTCAGTGCCCTTCTGGATAAAATACACTTTCCTCAATATGTTAAGTGAGCTTGTTAAGGATGGACACCCTATAAACAGAGACAAGACTTGGATACTTAAATTCCCATTGAATTTAGGCATCTGATTACATTTCTAGAAATTTATGGTATTCTGGGTTGTGGAGAGCTTTCTCTGTTTTTACCTTTGTATTTATTATTAGAAATAGATTTATTATTAGAAATAGAATTATTAGTACCCAGCAAAGTCTTCACCAGTCACCTGAAGTGACTTCGTATAGTTTTGTCCTTTCTTTCCATCTTTCAACACTGTAATAGAGCAGAGCTAATAGAAATTGAAAAAAGTAGATTATTGTCACAGTTCTGCATGCTAAGTGTGTCTGGATGCATGAACATTTCCTTTGCTGGATTTCTGGGATTTAATTTGCTTTGAACAGTCAGGTAGAGAACCACTTGTTCTTTTAAAGGGCAGAGATCTACAGTGAAGGGTGGAGATGCTTCTACGATGGTGAGCTCTGATTTGATGTTCCCTTCATCAAACTGTGGGTTGTCAGTGAGCCAAAATCTGCAGAGGAATTACAGCATGTAGGCTGAATTGAGTGGTGTTATAGGTAACTTGCCATGTGAGATGTGACAAGTAAGTTCTCTTGAACCCAAATACAATCCTATGTGACTGTCTCTTAGGAGAATTTTAAGACCCTCATGATCCTTCCTTATATTCGTAATGCTTTGAAGAGGTAGTAATGGACTGAAATGCTAAGTTAGAACTACAAAATTAGAGGCTTTCAAAGCACTCTTCTGTAGCTTGAGAGAAGCTGGGGGTTTTGTGCCCTCTGACTCCACAACTCTGCTGTGATTTTTAACCTTTTATTCAGGGCTCTTTTTTTTATTGCTTAATTGTGTGGTATGTGCTTATGCTCACAGGACTAAAGTTCTGATAAATTTTACTTCATATCTAGCCTTGCCCTCACTCTCCTAGTGAAATACAGAAATATAAAATGTCAATGTGTGATGAAGATTAGAAGTGGAAAAAAATATTATTACCTGTGACAGTGTGACTGAACTCATGTCTTGCTTATTAGGGTCATCAGTCAAGTGTGACATTTTGTTCCAAGATTTTCCTATAAAGAATGCTTTACATTGAGTCCAGCCTCATACTGGGCAAACACCCTCCTGTACTGAGATGGGAAACTGAGCTCAGAGAAAACAGGCATCCACTTTTGATCTCTAAGGTGACTCCTGCCAGTGGCTGCATCCATTGGAGTCAGTCAAAGCCACTTCTGAGCCAACACAAAACTTTTGAACTGCATGGAACAGGTGACCAGTTCTTGAGACCTTTTCTGGCAATAGAGCTGTTTCCTCTGAGTTGGAGAGGTCTGAGCAGTGTTGTTGCTATAACATTCAAAGACCTATAAATGATTATTCAGTTGTTGAGATGAAGATCCTCTGGTTTTACTAGTCTGTTTAATACACTTGAAGTGATTTTTATGCCACTGTTGGGGATGATTGCAAAATGGAAGATGCAAGAAAGCATGTGGCTATTCCGCAGGATAGCTGAATAAACAATACTTGCTTAGAATTAGAATGGCTTAGCAAACTGAGGTCCTAGAGTTGTTGGGGTTTTATTTGTATTTGGGGGTTTTGTGTGTTGTGTGTTTGCCATTGGAATGACTCTTGTAGACTCTCATTCTTGAATTGTAGGCCCATAATGTGACTTGTTTAGGGTCAGATTTCATGGTGGAGGCTTTTGTGGGGAGTGGTAGGGAAAGATGAGAGAGGGAATGATTTTGTTCTATCCTAAAGCTAAGCTTGTTTCTTGGGAAACATTGCAAAATATATTGAGAAGTGAGTAGCTCTTAAAAATAAAATAAATCAATAAAATAGCTGGCTCTTGGGCACCCTGTCAGTTGTATCTTTATAGCACAACAGTACTAAGTATTATACTATTTGGGTATAATGCAGGGTATTTGAGATCACCCCATGAGAGTGACTGTGGGGGAAGCAGAGAATCAAAGGCTGGAAGGGACCTCAGAGTATCTCACAACAGGGTCAGCTTTGACGTCAGGCTTCTCAGGGTTCTGTTTGGGACTTGAAACCTCCAAGTGTCTCTGAGCAACTGGTGCCATTGCCTGACTGTCCTCTTGGGAAAAAAAATTTCCTTGTATCCAGGCTGAACCTTTCCTGTTTAAGTTTTCGCCTGTTGTTTTTCCCCTTCCTGTCCTGCACTGCTGTAAAGACTCCATCTCTTGACTTTTCAATGCCATCCCCACAGGCACTGGAGGTGCTGTTAAGTCCCTCCAAAGCTGTCCCTGCCTGGAGCCAAACAAGCTCATCTCCCCCAGCCTCAGCCCCATTGTGCCAGTGGCCTCTGCGTGACTCTCTTGCGTTTGTTGGTGTCTTTTGTGTATCGCTGGGGCCCCAGACTAGGCAGTGGCTAAATATGGCCCAGGGTGCTGAGTAGAGGAAGATAATCTCTTCCCTCAATCTACTTACTGGCTCTGCTTGTGTTCATGTAGCCCAGAGTGCTGTTGTCTGTCTTTGCCTCCTGCTGGCTTCCAGCCAGCTTGCTATCCTCCAGGACCTCAAGGGACATTTCCTAATGTGTATCAACTATTCTTCCCCTTTCCAGTTCTTGTTATCTCAGATTGATGTTTGAGATACAGAAGCTCTAACATTCCCATCAGCAAAAGAAAAAGGAATATAGAGCAGCAAAACACTTTTGGTGACATAAGGCTCATGCCTATTGTCCCTCAGAAATAAATAAATGTAGGCTTTTGAGGTGAATGAGGAGTAGATGCCAACCCAGGATACCACTGGAAAGAAAATGGCAACCTGAAATCAACGTCGTGGTGGGAACATTCAAAAGAACATACTTTAAAACATACTTTAAACTGCAACAACTAAGCTTGAAAATACATTATTTGTTTTGGATTTGGATTTTTTTTGTAATCTAATGATCCACATAAACAAAGTATTATATCTAGCCTGCTCACATTAATGTTTCTGATTAATTTTCATTTCTTCAGCACACCTATTCTTTCTTTATAATTGGAATATACATTTCAATGTGTTTGCAATATACCAGGCTGCAAATACCCATTAGCTTGCAAAACAAAGATTGTGAAGGGAACTACCTTGGCTTTATATTTTACACTGAAAGTATAGTGATTTATATTAAATAACACAACTTTTCCCTGCAGCTGTATCTGCAGCTTTATTGAAGACAAACAAAGCAAACCCTCAGCTTTAGATAAAGAGGTGACTTTTAAGGCTTACTCTTGATTTCTTTAAGCCTCCAGCAACTGTTAACCTTTCAGATTGATGCATTTTTTGCTATACGACTAAAAAATCATAGAGTCACAAGAAATTCAAATAGTTGATGTTTATTTAAGGAAAGCTTCATTTATATTTTGAGACAGATCTTGCAATAGTTTTGCTCTAGTATGTGATTATAGTAGTACTTCTTCTCTTCCAAGAAAAACCGTGGTTAGTTTTAGGAGTGGAAGCTTCTGTCTAGTTTAAAATAAACTGGATGAAACAACTGGCAATGAATAGGTACGTGGGTGTGTTGTTGGAGGGAGTAGGAAGCTGCTTTGTAGAAGTGATGTGGTATGGGATAAAATCCTGCAAGCTGAGAACATGAGCATGTGGGAAACCAAACTTCGTCCTCACCTCATCATTCTCAATACCTTAGAACATGAATGAGTCACTTCATGTCAAAGAGCAAACTTCAAACATTGAGTCTAGAGGCTTTCTGTAGTTGTAGGTTTAAGCTACTTCTAGGGAGTTAATGGCAGATTGCTACCAAAGTCAAATCTATTTGTCTTTAGACTTACATCAGCTGCATGACCTAAAATCAGGAAAAGCTGAAGAACTAATGACAGAAGAAGAGAAGTATATTGAGGATTCCTTAGTGAGAAAATGCGCATATAGCATGAAGTTGGAACATTTTCTTAAGCCATAAAAAACCCACAGCTACAAGTTCACATGAGTGAAACCACGTAAAAGCACAGACTCAGGCTCTGAGCAGTGGGTGGATGCTGTGGCCAAGTGGCTGCTACCCAGCACCTGCTGGCTCTGGGTGTCCTGCTGTCAAGTCTTCAGAATTCTGTATTTCAGTCTCTCCAAATCCATAACTGCTGTCAACTTCTCAACTGAATTGTATAATTGTTGTGAGCTTTCTTTCAACAAACTCATAAGCATTTATTAACAAGATTATCACTTGTAGATGAGAATCTTTTTCGCATGTGTCTTTCTCTTCTACAAGTGAACCTTGAAAGGCTTCCTGATCTGCAGACATTCAACTTTCCTGAGGAAGGTCTTTCCTAAAGAAAACAGGAGGCTGGAAGTCAAGTCCTTCTCCCTAAATAAAATGATTATGTGACTTCTTTGTTTGGGTTGGGTTTTTTCTAAGCACACCTAATGGCAAATGAGATTTTTGTAAATTCTGAGTTGTTGATAGAACATATCGTCCTAAGCTAGGGCTGTTCTTCCTATTCTCTGGGATGCTATAACAACCTCACTGGAAGTAAAGTTTCACTTATGAAAAATCTATTACATTTTAGGATAGAAAGAGATTGACAGAAATTAGGTCTTCTGGCTCAACAGGTTTATGAATTGTTGAACTTAGCTGTAAATTGTGGAAATAATCTTTTTTAAGAGTTAAATACCGTTTACTTCACAGAAAATCTTTACTAAACTCCTCTAGAGGATCACTTATGGAGGTATATGGAAACAGAGAATGCTGCCCTCCTACTTGTTTAAAGATGACTGTAAATTCTCACCTGATGCAGCTTCTTAGTTTATCCTGGATGTAAATAGCCTAATGCCATCTGTATGTACGTGTCACAGAAGTGAATTGTTGCAAGAAGCACAGAGCAGTGTTGATTTCTATCCCTGTGCTTGGCAGATGACATCATTTAGAAAGGCTGTCTGCCATATACAAAAATTAAGCTTTTCACAGTATGACCCAAGAGAGCAGGATAGATTCCCTGTACTTTTGTTCGGGCTGGAAGTCTTGCCTGTACATATTGAAGCCCTCTTGTTAATATAGTCAGGTGGGATTTGATTGCTTTGTGCCTCTGTGGAGTAAACTACTTTTGAGGCCATGGCTTTCCTATGGACCCAGTTATTAGTTGGGCTTGTATGGAACTGGCTGTTGAACTTGCAGAGTGAACTCTTTCTCTCCACGCTGAAGAGCTTTGATATTGACTTCTATGACATCAAGTCTTCATCTGTAAAGTTTCTTTGTGTAGACTTCCCCACACATATTTTAATTAAAAGGAAGAAAGCAAGGAAAATTTATTCTTGTAATTTCAAGTGTGGACTATTGAAGAGATCCAAAATAGGCACTTTTAACTGCTTCTCATGTTTAGTTTTTCTTTTTTTTCTTTTTTTTCCAATCAACTGTCTTCAGTTTAGCTTTTTGCATAGAAGACAAGGGTCTCTGAACAGCTGCAATGATGTTCTAATTTTTTAATGAGCATTGAAAACAGATTTATAATTTATAACTGGCTGGAGCTGGTAACTGTTCTTGAAGTGATAATATCTTGAAGCTCCTACCATGCCATGCTTGTATGAGCCATTTCTGGAGCTGGGGCAAGTGGAATTTCTCTTCACTTCAAAGCAGTAATAACAAAGCAACATAATTTTCAGCAAGGACCTTGGTCAGAATCAAAAAGGAGCTGACCTCAGAGGCTGAGACTCGCATGTACTTTTATAGGGGGTTGATTTGACAGCTTCTGGCACTTCTGGTGTGTTCCTTACACTGATGCCCTTATGGGTCAAATTTTGTGGTGGAGCTTCCTTTGTTCAAGTTGATGTTAAAATGCTGAGACTCAGCTGTGAGAATCTTTCACAAACTATATCTTTTAAACAGCAAATTATTAGACTGGAGAAGGGGAGCAGGTTACATCCCCTCCAGTTTTTGCCTATCTCCTGAGCTTGCTGCCATAGAAGACCTATCAAAAGCTTTAGCAGGAAGTGTTTGGAGCCTGCCTCTTGTGTTCATTAATGAACCAAAGTTAGCATCTCTCTGCCCTTGCAAGCAGGTGTCACTGCAGCCAGCACCAATTACAGCTGTATTCAGGGGACAGCAACATGATTCAGCCAGTCAAAAACAATATAAGTGAAGGAAGCTTTCACAGTTCAGGGATTATATATTTTTAGCAAGATGTATGTGATATAATCCAACAAGATAGCTGCATTTTTCTGAACTTAAATGCTTGTTCTGTTCCTGTCAGCAGGCAATAGCACAGTATAAAACTTGGAAGTTACAAAGAGGAAAAAATATGAGAACATGGTAGGACAAGGAGATTTTTATCCCATCATTGCTGATAGGCCCCGCAGAAAAAAATAGGTTTGAAGTTCTCTAGATTTCTAAATTTGTGACAAAAAGGGTCAGATTTCTTAAGGCCTTCGGTACTTTTCAGCATGCAGTGCTAAGGAAAAATGGGCTCTTAAATGATTTCTTGACAACAGAACTTTCATTCAGGCCTTTGTGTGTGGTTTGTACCAATACAGAGCTTGAAACCTGATCTTGTTCCCTTTAAGTGCTGGATTAAGTTGTCCCGGTAGCAGACCTGTGTAGCAGTGTGCTGTTTTCTGGCAGCAAGTAAAAATGTTTTACTGCCTTCTACAGAACATGAAGTACAATCATTTGAGAAGTCTGCATCTTTCAGTCAAGTATCACTTGTATATGAATGCTTAATTTTAGAAACTTAAAGAGGTGGTGACTGGGAAGAGTCTACAGTACACAGGGTTATATTTATGGAGTTTCTTCATTAATTCTTCCTGTTTTCTGCCAGAACTGTCTGGTAATCATAATGAACATTAGCCACAGGACACAAAATCACAGAACCAATGGGCAGCCTGGTCAGCTGTATTTTAGGAACTCTGAATTCAAGAAGTGTTTGGCAGTGCTCTCAGGCATGTGGTGTGACTCTTGGGGTGTCCTGCACAGGTCCAGGAGTTGGACCCGATGATCCTTGTTGGTCCCTTCCAACTCAGCATATTTTATTATTCTATGATATGTATTATTCAAATTGTGATGAAGAGAGAACCTCTAACAGCAGAGTGAACTGAGTGTGTCTTGAAGCTGCTGCTTGGAGTTGCTGTGAACCAGACAGATCTTTGAAGAACACGAGGAGCATTTGAAAATGTCTAGATACTTCTTCAAGCTGTCTCACTTATTTCAGTATTCTCATTCAAGTTTTTTACTTCTCTGGAAGAAGACTTGGGTAGCATAGTCAAAGTATCTGCTCAAACTGAAGTGTGAACACATTATTTTCCATTTTGTTTTTATTGACATGAGATTTTTTCTTGATATATTTCCCTTATATTTCCATAGAAGTTTGTTTCAAGAGCAATTTTAAAAGCCTGAAGTGTCCCTTTTATTTTTCTATCTGTAAAAAAGTCTCAATTCTATTTCTACAGCACTAGTATCACCTGTGAAGAAGAGGTCACCAGTGATCAACATATTACGGCTCTAGCAGCACAAACCAAACCATCACCATGAAACACTTCCTGAGGTAACTGTTCTGTACTTTCTCAAAAGTGTTGAATTATTCTAATTACTTTTATGCTACAGTGAGCTAAGTGATTTAGCTGTTACCAGTATTACAGAAGGTGTAAACTAGTTTCCACTAGACTGCTTTCTGTTCACCTAGATTTCACTGTTTAATTAAAGCTATTTTAATTTAAATTTAAATTCTTTTGCATTTCTTTATAGAAGCAAAGAATGTGGGAACTGTCTTGTGGGATTGGAGCAATGATGTAACAAATCAAAAGTGCCTGATATGTCAGGGGAAAAGAGAAGAAATAGTAACATAGAACAGTGCTTGAAAATTGTTGGGTTTTTTTCTTGTTCTCTGTCTGGATTTTTGGCATGTTTTTTGTGAAAGCAGAGATGCTTGCTGAAGATGTGCAAGTGTTTTTGAAGCTGATAATGCTCAATTTGCCGGAGAAATGTCAATTATTTGCTCCTACATATGACTTGCAGTTGTTCCTCTATAAACCAAGTATAGATTGGGTGACTTGCAGAAAGGTGCAGAAAGCCCATGTTGTAATTGTTCTGTACTCGGTGGAGGAAGTTGAGCACTCCTCAAAACTAATACAGATCAAGAGCTCAATTTGTGTATAAACCAAAGAAATCATATTCTGTCTGTATGGGAGGAACCTTTTCAAGAGGACTAAAACATATGCTTCTGTATAGAGCATCTGTCACTATATTTTTCTCCCTTTTTAGACTGTTTACAGCAAAGAATCTTACACACTGTGGAGATCAGCATCATTACCTCTAGGCTGATCATCTGGAATGATTTTGCTGCCAAGACAGACATAGCTTAAGCATTTCTGTAGAGTGTTTGGGCCAATTTCCTCAGGTATCTTGAACCAGCTGCAAGAGGGTTCTGTAAGCAGGACATAGACAAATCAAAAGTATAAAGCAGCTATTTGTTTGCTATCACTCACAAAACACAGCCAAGGCTGAATTGAGCCTTTGTTTTAACATTAGTGTGCTCACCAGCCAGGAGGGAAAAAACTGACCCTTGAGCTCTGTGGCCCAGGTCCTGGGCGGTCCCAAGTCTTCCACATTTGTATTGTTCCAGTGTCCTGAAAGTTCATAACTATCCTGACAACATCCCTGCACTGCTTTTTCCCTTTACAATTTTGTAACACCTCGCATCTGAGCCTTTGTTCTGGAATCCTGCTAATTATTTCCTTCTCAACAGTCCTGCCTCTATAGTTTTTACCTTTTTTTCTTGATACAGAGTTGTTCAGCATCCTGACCCAAGGTCACAGGTTGATGCCATATGGGATTTGGTTCATGAGTCCTCCTAAAGTGGATTCTGCCAACCTGTGAGAGGGGTGGGAGCCTCTGGGTGGGATCACAGAGGGTGTTACACTTGCCCTATAATGGTCTGGTATTTTCTGAATACAAAGGAATTTTTCTCCCTACTGGTGGAGAAACTGAGCTGTTGACAACTTTTTAGCTGCCAGCTCTCTTCCTGTTTAACTACCTGTTCTGCTCACCTTTGCTCTCCTGGCCCTTTGATGATTTTTCCATGTTGGAAAAAAAGTGCTGGTTTTGATATGTAGGTTCCTAAGGCTATAATGTAGAAACTACCTTCTAGTTCTCTTTGTGTTATTCCTGAAATCAGTGAATAATAAAGAATTTGAAAAATTTCAGAAGTGCTAGATTCTCTTAAATAGTCAAGGTAGATCTTCTGAAAAACAGTTGCCTGTCTAAACAGGAGGGTCTAGGACTTTGTTATGGAAAGTCCAGTATTACAAATGCTGAAAAGAAATTTGGATTAAGGGAGGGGGGGAGGAGAGTATAGAGCACCAAAAATATGAACACTGTCGACATAGGAAAGCTATTTCTATTTACTTACAAGCATCTGGATTTTGTTGTATTATGTTAATCCTTTGACATGAACTGATAAGAGTACTGTCCTCCCCATATTTTGTAAATACAGAAGAAACCAGAAAGATTAGGAAGCAAAAATTTTCCAAGGAAAGCATTTACTGGGGATAATGGGTTCTGCTCTGTGTGTTGCAACCTGCAGTTGCAGGTTTGTGTGGTGGGGAATAAGGCAGTGAAGTGTGGAACTGCAGGGACATACATGTGCAAGACATGAATATTAAGCCTTCCAGCTGCAAATTGGTTGGAAATTAAGTTAATATGTATTGTGTTCCCATGTTTGTTACCAACAGCAGCACCACCTGGGAGCTTAAATCATCTTTAACTGTTTGTGAAGATAAAATGCAAGGTTGAAATGTGGAATTCTGATGGCAGGGACTGCTTAGTGGCACAGTGTTTTCTTTGTTGCACAATGTGGAACAGACACCAAAATAGCTGATGGCATAGATTATCTCTGTGTTTAAAACCAATGACTTAACTCTGCACAAACTGCAAGTCATTTTGCTGATTGCAACGTGGGAAATGCCATAAAACAGATGCTGAGAGGAGCAGAGCTTTCATCTCTGAAGTTACCATAACCTTGACTTTGCCTTCTAAGTAGTGAAAATACTTTACCTGTAGCAACTTCCTGCAGCAAATATTCACCTGGAGACCCAAGGGGGACTTGGAAGAGCGGATTTCAAATCCAGCTTGTTGTAAGTGTTTAGTGAGGTTGAAAGACAGCTCTGGAAATCAAGTCCCATCCCACTGCTCAGAGCAGGGTCAGCTGTTGCAGGTTGCTCAGGACTGCATCCAGACACATTTTGAGCACCTGCAAGGATGTAGGTTCTGCTGCCTTCCTGAAAAACCTGTTCCATTTCTTTAGAATCATAGAATTCCTTAGGTTGGAAAAGACTTTTAAGATCATTCAGTCCAAGCATTAACTCACTTGACCACTAAACCATGTCACCTGAATGCCACATCTGTGTTTCCTTTACATATCTCCAGGGATGGTTACTTCAGCACCTCTCAGCACAGCCTGTTCCAATGCTTGACAATTAGTTTTGTGAAGAAATTTTTAATGATTTTCAATCTAAACCTTCCCTGGCACAAATTGAAGCTATTTTCTCTTGTGTTAGGAAACGAGAAAGACCCCAACCTGGCTGCCCCCTCCTTTCAGGCAGTTGTAGAGAGCAGTGAGGTCCCCCTGAGCCTCCAGGATAAACCCCCCCAGCTCCCTCAGCTGCTCCTCACAGCTCTTGTGCTCCAGACCCTTCCCCAGCTCCGCTGCCCTTCTCTGGACACGCTCCAGCCCCTCAATGTCTTTCTTGCAGTGAGGGCCCAGAACTGAACACAGCATTGGAGGAGTGGCCTCAGCAGTGCCCAGCACAGGGGGACGGTCACTGCCCTGCTCCTGCTGCCACACCATGGCTGAGCCAGGCCAGGATGCCATCGGCCTTCTTGGCCCCCTGGGCACAGCCTGGATCATGTTCAGCTGTGCTGACCAGCACCCCCAGGGCCTTTTCCACCAGGCAACTTTGCAGGCACTGCCCCCAGCCTGTAGCACTGCCTGGGGTTGTTGTGATCCCAGTGCAGGATCTGGCACTTGGCCTTGCTGAACCTCATACAACTGGCCCTGGCCCCTTGATCCAGCATGTCCAGATCCCTCTGCAGGACCTTCCTACTTCTAGTAGATCATCACTCCCACACAACTTGGTTGGAGAAAGTTTGTCTATTAAGCAGTCCAGTAGCTGGAGTAACCCTGAATCCCTAAACTTAGACTCTTATGCTCATATTTCCAATTCAAGATGATGTCCCAATGAAAATAGTTGGTCTTTTCTTCTTCAGCTTGCTCTGATATGAATTATTTCTGACATCTGAAATATTTACTTTTAGAAAAATAAAGCTATTTCTCAGTTAAATACCTAACCTTTCAGGACTTTCTCTCTTTGTTGTAAAGGGTTCTGAGAAGTCTGTCAGCAACACTTGTACTTAGACTGTAATTTATCTTAAACATCTGAAATAATAACAACTTGGAGAACCAACTGTAGTAGGCAGGTTTTTTCAGTAAATCCTAGAAATCTGACATCTTCTCTTGCTCTACTGCAAAGCAATCTGTAAGCTTTAGCTGATTTTAAGTGTACTGGAGTCATCAGATAAAATGAAAATCAATTCGGAAAACAGCAAGAGCAGTGAATGTATGGAAAGCTGCTGTTAAAAACTATTCTTATATCTTCTCTAGTTGCCACACTGAGTTGCTCCCATGTCTAAATGGGAAGATAAGGTGGATTTCAGTTGTCAAGTCTGCAAAGCCACAGAATGAAAGCAGTTTCTTGTGTTTTAAAGAAGTAATAGCAGGTCTGCCTATGGCAGAAATGGTGATTGGTACCTCACTTCTTGGTTGACTTTGTATACACAGTGTAAATTATGCAGATGAACCAAAGATAGTCAAATTAATGAGCTCCTAACAGGGTTGTATCACTTGCTTACTCACCCACTTGGATATCTTATCAGCCATGACTAGTGTGTCCTTGACTTCTCAAGCCATAATTAGAATTGTCAGAAAGGAAGAACAGATGTGTAATGCACTATTTTTCTTCGGTGAGTATGTCCTTCAGGAAAAATAGTTGTGTAAAAATCTTCAGTATCCATAGAGCCTGAAACGACAGACAGAAAAGAAAATTATGGGTAAGTATGCTCAGTGACTTTTATTTCATTCTTTTAAACTAGTGGGTTGGGGTGGGGATGAGTTTTTTGGTTTGGTTTAGCGTTGGGTTTTGTCTTTGTTTTGTGTTTGGGGGTTTTTTTGGTAGGGGTGTGCATTTTGGCTTTTTTGTTGTTGTTGTTTTGTGGGGGAGTTTATGTGTTGTTTTTGTTTCAGAGGTTTGCTTGCTTTCACCCCAGTTTTAAGTCCAGAACTAGCCTTGAGTATCTAGATGAAGCTTTCATTTTACCCAGAGTACCAATGTTTGTTAGTAGCTCTGAAAATGCAAAGGTTCTGAAATTACTGACAGAGGGAATAAGCACCTTCAATTTTACTAGTTTCGAAAATGTTGCACAGTAATTAATCTCTACTTCCCTTCAGGAAGTACTTCCTGTTGCATTAGACACAATTCTTGCTATTTAGGTGAACAGATTACAAAGGAAAGAGCTTCACAGAAATACTAGCCAATTTTGGAAAGTTTTACACAATTTTGCTTCTGATAGTTTATCACAGAGAAGGCTGTGCTTGTCTCCTAGACCCGGTCACCATTAAATAAAAAGCCAGATTTCCTGAAAATGTGATGTCATACTGTCACTGGAGAGAGATGTAAATTCTAATAGCCATTGCATTTGCCCTTTTAATCACACTGCCCCAGCATCAGCTGGGCTAGCTGAGGGCAAACCTGGAAAGCCCTTGTTGAAAACCACTTACATCCTTCCCTTTGCAGTGTTGGGAAGCTCAGTGCTCTCTGCTGGTTGCTGCCATGTGCTTTCTTTCCCCAGGCAGCACAGCACATGCTGTGGAAAATAGAAGCACTGTCTCTGCTCCAGCAGTACTCTTACTTTGCGCTGGCTTTGGCTCTAAATTTCTCCCTGTCTTGCAAGGATCTGAGCAATTGCAGAAACCCCTTTCTTTGTCTTCTTTGTCATGGAAGAGAGCTCTCCAGAATCTCTTCTGAGCCCCATTATTGCTGATGGAGATTGGTCGATTGATTGGTTTTGTCATGCACCATCCTTGGCAAGGGAACTGAATGTTTATTAGACATCTTATTACGCAGTTTTTTCTTTGTTTTACATGAATAAGTGTTCATATGAACTCTTCTAATGCATGTAGAAACACAAATATGCAGGTCTATACAGCTCCTTGGAATACAGGAGGGGAAAGGAACTTAGTTTGAAATAGGAAAGAGTGTGAGTCCCTGAGGAACACTTTAATATCTGTAATACTCCTGTTCTTAGATCTCACCTCAGGATCTGAAATAATTCTGTACATGACCACATAAACTATTTTTCGTGCTGAAAAACCTGCAAAGGCAAGTAGGTGGGGAAAAAAAAAACACAAAACCAACAAAGAATAACAAACTAAAGAAAAACAGAGAAGAGCAAGTGTAGAGGAGGTTTGGAATTTAAAACAAACCAGAAATTAATACCCCTATGCCACAAAGCACTTAGCTGTGCTTTTGAGGAGTTCCTGTTCATGATACATTGTTTTGTTTTATAGTGCATAGGGGCTAACATAAAACTTGCCTGGCATAATCACTAGTGTGCTTTTATTACAGAATTTCTGCAAGCAAGAATTCCCTTTTATAAACAGCTTGTGATACTTTTTATGTCTTTCATGTTACAAGTGGAAGGTTTCAACTATTGTAAGCTTGAAATGGATGAGTGGTAGGAAACTGAAGGTACCCACAAAGGCTAACTTTCTTCTATAAGCTACCTAGTCAAAATTAGTGTGTGTTTGGTTTATTAGTAATAGCTGCTAAGCATATTTTAGTGAATCATAGAGGTGTGTGTTTGTGTGCTGTAGTGTCATGTTTTTAGTAGATGCATTTTTATTAATCTTTGTGCAAAGATTAATAAACCACAGCCAAAGCAGAACTTTAGTGGAGAAAGTGCTTGCAATTACGTGGTCACAGCTCTATCCCATTTGGAGTTTTTCCTTCAATTTGCAGATCTGTCATTGAGCCTAAGGCAAAAATATGCACCTCAAATGCACCTGATACCTTCCCTCCTCTAAGTCCCCAGAACTTGTCCACAACACACAGTATTCAATAACCCATAATACAGTACTCAAAACGTTTTTCAGTGAATGGTTGTCATGTTTCAGCATTGGAGACAACTAAGTATAGGCATGAACTTTTAAAGGACATGTGGTTTCTGCAGGAGCTGTCTTGCTCTGTGGAAGGAAATCTTACATGGACTGTGACCATAAAGTTAAGTGAGTCTTTCCTCTCATCTTCCATATAAATGAGCTCTGTGTATTTTTTTTTGCTTTAAAAGAGACCTAACATTTGGAAACAAAACAGACCAAAAGAAAGCAACTCTAATTTCTACTACAAATACATGATGAAAATTCAGGACTTTATTTTACCATACTCCACCTTCCAGTTTGGTGTTTTCCTGTGCTTTTAGCCTGACTACAGAGCTGAGTTGTGCTGGTGAAACTAAGGAGTGGCTATAGGTTATATTTGAATTCTTCCTCTTGGTCTAGTGGAAGGTGTCTTTGTCCATGATAGGAGGTTTGGAACAAGATGATCTTTAAGGTCCCTTCCAGCCCAAATCATTCTGTGTTGATTATTCTACTTCTGACTGTTGGAGACTTAAAGAATGGCTGCTTGATGATGGCCTTGCCTCCTGGTACCTGGTGCTGTTCTTAATACTGAAGGTGATAACCTGCTGTGAAGGACAAATTAACTCCTCACAGTAGTCTGTTCTGGCATGTCTTGAATCAGGGATGAGGGAGTACCCAAATACTTTGATGTCACACATGAAAGGTCTTTCTTGTTTCAAACTTGGTTCCGTCATGGGACTGATTCCTCATTCTTTAGGTGTCAATTTGTATCTAAAATAGAGGCTTCCTGTTGAATAAAACCAAGGACATTTACCTGCATGCAGGCATTTGGGGGTACTAAGTGAATTAACTACAAGTCTGAAGATACAGTGAAGGCTTTTAAAGCATTTTAAATACTTGTGTGGATGTTTTCCATTTAGACATAAAATGTCTTTAGTTCCCATAGCTTAATCCCCCTTCAAAGATGATTAAGCTGAAGCCAACATAAAGCAGATTAAACTCCTGTGTGGACGTTAACACACATTAATTCATCTTCCCTTCCTTGAACATCCTTCTATACAATGCCCTTCAGGAAGTTTTTAGGAAGTGATGGAGCTCTTCAAGTTTTACATGCATACATATACATATTTATAACTGATTTGAGTATCTTAAATTCTGTGTTTTGAAATAATCACTGAAGTCTATTGAAAAGGATGATAGAGTCTCCTAAGAAATATCTGTCCTTTGAAAGCATCAACAGCAGAAAATAATAGGCTAATGATGAATATGCATACACACAGGCTTAGAACATAATGGACCAAATTATTTGTGAATATTTATTGGCAAGCTTGCATATCTAAGTTATATTGATGTTTTTGTATAATATAATCACAGAATATGATCACAGAAAGGTTGAGATTCGAAGACATCTGTAGACGTCATCTAATCCATCCCCCTGTTCTGGCAGAACCACCTGTAGCCAAGGACCATGCTCAAATGGCAATGTTCCTACTGCAAGTTCTTTGCAATTTGTCTTTTATGAGATGTGTTTCTGAACCCAGGGACTGTGGGTGGATCCATGTGTATCCCAGGAGGTTGACAAATAGTTGGGTAATGTGGCAAGATCTGTGCCATCATAGCCATAGAAACAAGAAAGATAAATTATTTCCAAATTAGTTGTTTCCCATTAAAATATGGGTTTGGAGTGTGTTATGTAATTGTGGTACCAATATGTGGGCTTTGGTAGCAGCTGTAATGCTAACCAATTCTAAAATAGAGGGTTTCTTATATATGCAGCCTCTTTCAGGCTTTTGTAGGTTCCCAGCTGAGCCTGGGAGGGACCTTAGCAGGCTCCAGTTCAACCTCCCTCTCACAGCAGGGTTAGCACCGAAGCCAGACTGGGCTGCTAAGGGCTTCTTCCAGTCAAGGATTAAAAAACTGAGGAAAGAGACTGCACAGCCTCTCTGGGCAACCTGTGCCACTATGTGACTGTCCTCGAGGGGAAAGAGTTACTCCTTGCAGGGCTGATTCTCTTCTGTTACAGCTTAGGGCTGTTGTCCCTTGTCTAGTGGCCCTGCAGGACTGTCAAAAGCCCAGTTTTGTTTCCTTCAAGATCTTCCCACAAGCACTGAGGATTGCTGTTAGATCCCCCTGAACCTTTACTTAAGGTAGAACAAGCCCAGCTCTCCCAACCTCTCTTCACAGGGTTTGTGCTCCAACTCTGCCATTTTCACTGAAATACATCCAGTTTGTCAAAGTCTGTCTTCTGCTGCTGGGGCTCAAAACTACTTGCAGTAGCTACATAAGGGCTTTCTTGGCTTACAGTCAGTTCTGTACTTTGAGAAACTGTGCAGCATCAGTGCTGTGTAACAGCTGCTCTTGGGGAGAACTGGCAGTCCTCAGGACAGGTTCTTAAACACCTTTTCTCCTGAAAGGGGAGAAGCTTTGATTGCCTTAATTTTCCCACTTAGGGACGTGACATGAATACTGTCAGGATGTCGAGTTTGTCAGGATAACCAAGCACTCTGCTTGGAGCAGGTGGTTGCTGAGGCAAGACTAAGCCAGGGTGCAATGTCTTCTTGGATTCTCAGCATCCATTATATCAGGGTGAGCTGTATTCCCTTCTCATGTAGTCCTGTTTCCCCAAAGCACTGGTAGGAACTATACAGCCTTTTATGTTAAGAGGACAAAGAGTTTTCTGTAAGTACTCTTTTGAAAACTCTGGAGTTTACTTATTCTGTGCTTCTAGTTTTGGTGCTTTGTGTATAGGTTGTTTTGTTGGGTAATACTAAAAAGCATGATTTAACATTGACCAGCATAAATGTTTGTAGTGTGATTGCTGCTTTTGCTCTAAAGGTGCTCTTAGGCCATGGGAATTTGGGGTGAGGAGGTACTGGCTGTTTGGGTGGTGACCATGTTGAAACAAATTCTGCTCCAGACTCTTATTTTCAGGCTTCTTCTTTTGCCAGGATGTTTATCCAGGTTTGCCTGTACTTCTACTGCAAATGCTTGTGGCGCTGCCTGAAATTCGTGGTCAGGAAACTAACAGGTCAATGTGAATTGCAAAGGATTTGTTACAATACCAAACCTGGAGCTGCCAGAACGATGAAAATAGGTAATTGCAATATGCTTAGTCCTGCATGCCTTTGTAACTTTCTGCATGTGCTAAAAATGTGATATTGTTATTAGAAATAAGTTGTTAAATCGATCCAATGTAAACATGCTCGTTTGACATGATGCTTTCAAATACTGTTCCCTTACAGAGGCATCTCTGAAAGGTTCAAAAAGTAAGGTGAGTGAAAGATCTCATTATTCACCTTTTCTACTGTGTCCCATGCTGTTGGTTTGTTCAATCTGCTGTTTGCTCAGCCCAAAAAATCACTTTAAAGTTTGATGTGATTTTACATGAAAGCCATTTTCCACTGAGGAGGGTCTTGTGTCTGCAATAGCAGTTGATCTTGCAGAGTTGGGTAGAGTGTCCTGTGTTCCAGAGACAGGCCCACTGTGGTAATGATGGAATCAAGGGAGCAACCTGTCATGGTGGAGATGATGAGAGTGAAATGTTGTAATTTGGGAGTTCTTGGCTTGATCCCTCATCCTGTCTTAGAATACCTGTAATCTGCAGTCAGTCACTTGCAAGTCTAGTAAAAGGAAGTCTTTTTTTTTGTCTGAAAAACCAACTTTGTTCCATCTTTTCCTTTTAAATACATTGATGGAGAAAAGCCTCTTTCACTTCATGCTTTTACTGTACCAGTGATTGTGCTAACCTAAGTTCTTCCCTAAGGCATTTGTGTGTATGTTAAATAACATCCTTCAGCCTTTAAATTCTCTGTCACTGAGAATTTAAAGACATTGACAAGAGTCAATGATGTTGAAAACCTTACCTCAGCATTAGCAAAAATGGTGTCATGTAGCTCTTAGTTCAGCACAGTACTGCCAAACATATTTCTATCACAAGCAGAAAGACAGAATCTTATTTAAAAGCTTTCATTTAAACAATTGTGCAGTCTTGAGACAAAGCACAAGGAATTTCAGCCTCAAGTTTTCAGATGGCATATTAGTTTTTAAATACTGAACCCTCAGGGGCACTTCTACAAATAGCCATTATGTGTGAAAGAAGAGAAAGAATGTTTTGCTGTCTTCCTGCAACATGTTGGGTGAAGGGATGTCAAATGAAGGCTAGAAATTCCAGTGTAATTAGGTGGATGGTCAGAAGCTTCTTCCTGATCTGCTCTGAGGCCTTTGATCATCTTCACTGACTCAGAAATGCAATAAACTGACTACAAGGGTGAAGGGACTTGAGTTCTTACAGGGCAAGTGCGCTGAAATGAGTCAGTAGGGTTGAAGTTTGGAAAGATACATGTGTTGAGTTGGTTCTTCTGGGCTCTTTATGCAGAAGCTTTGGAGCATCAGATTTACCACTGTTAACTTCTGTTGAGTAATAGCTTCCACAGGAATTAACATGTGTTTGAAACCTCTCTTTAGCGGCTGCAAACATCAGTAAATGTTCACCCTGATGCTATTGAAAAAACGATAGATGACATCATGGAGCTGAAAAGGATTAATCCAGATATAAATCCACAGTAAGTTCATCGTTTTCTTACAGAGCAAGTGGGAATTACTGATCTCTTCAGTGCCTGGGTCCATGGAGAACTGCTTCACCATAGTTATTGTGGCTTATTTGAAAATGTTCTATCTTTCAGCATGAAATTCTAATTTAAACTTTGCTGTAAAAGAAAATGATGTGAAAATGAATGATCTTTTATGGTGATTTGACAGGCATATCCTGAGTCTTTTATCTGTCTTAGTATATTGTCGATGCATGGATTTGTGGGGGTCACTTCCTTAGGGATAAAACACCCCCAAAGCAGGGGTCCTGGCAGGGACACTGATGGCTTCTTAGAAAGGCTGTGTGTGGCCTTTTGAGTAGGGAGGAAATCATCCTGGTCTAGCTGATACAGACATACACTGGTTTGCATTTTAAAACTGCCTTTAATTATCCAAACAGAAGTTTTAATGATATAACTGATATTTAATGATATAACTGATATTGTAAGAAGAGATTGACAACCAACCATTAAATTTACAAGTGTGTATTTCAAGAGTAGGTGATGATAACGTATTTGTGGTTGCCTTACTTTTCAGTTCCTAGCTTAACACACAAGATGTCTAGGTCAGGAATTGGTAGGAGGAAAGCTGAGAGCTATATTATTCAGGTGATCAGTCTGAAGTTCACTCCTCTTCCCAAGCTTGAAGTTGATACACTTAATGAAAAATGGGCATCCATTAACTGATAGCTGCTCTTCTTTAAGTTATCAGCAGCATCAACAGGTAAAGTGGTCACAAGGTCTTGCTGCAACAATGAAACCCAAAGGCTAAGTTGGAAGATTACAATTTTTTTGTCTCATTACAGGAATCTCCCTCCTAGCCCACCCCCCAGTAAAAAGGCCAGTAACTGGGTAGTCTTAAAATGAGGCTTCACTGATCATAAAGGAAATAGAATACACTGCATCTCTCTAACTTGAGAGACAACTCTTGTGATGGTGACCACAGTCCCAAGAATTGAAAAAATGGTGACCCAACCATTAAAGAAAGGAAGAAAATAAGAAAAACAAAACAAAGAGAACCCCTCATTCTCATAGGTGAGAAGCCCTGGGAATTTCTTCTGGAAATGAGCTTTTCCAGGGGTGTCTCTTGACTCTGCCCACATGCTCTTCAAAGGGAGAGTGATGAAAATCTGGCTGCTTCAAGTGGATGTGAGGCCATGAATTTCTGAGAGGCTGCCATCTGAGGAGGGTGTCACAGCACTGGTACTCCTGTGTTGCACAGGATGCTGATTGCTGAAATTCTGAAATAAAAACCCAGCAATGGCAAAATTAGTGAAAATGACATATGAGGAAAAACTTCAGGATGTAAATGTGCACAGTTCAGAGCCTGCCCTGTGGACATCAGTAACTGCAACGTTTAGCGATCGGGGTGATCCAAGTACTTGCTTCTCATCATCAGACTCTTGAGTAACTGGGTGGAATGATTTCAGGAGAAAACAAGAAATGAATTATTATTTTGTATAACACCAGAGATCACCCTCTGATTCCCCTCATGGCATGCCTTTGGCCTCTTAAGAAATATTGTCCTTCCAAAGAGAGAGAGAACAGACACACAAATGACTTCTCCTTGCATGAAATCAGGACCCTGAACAGTAGGTTACATTTTTAGTGATGTGGTCTTTCTAGTACATGAAGAGACCCTACCAGAGAGCTGGAGACCATGTAGTGACAGGACAAGAGGGAATGGATTCAAAATGAAAGAGATCAGGTTTAGATTAGATGTTAGGAGTGGTGGGTGAGGATGGTGAGGCACTAGAACAGGTTGCCCAGAGAAGTTGTGGATGTCCCATCCTTGGAAGTGTTCAAGGCCAGGTTAAGTGGGGCTCTGAGCAACCTGATCTAGTGGAAGGTGTCCCTGCACATGGCAGTGGGGTTAGGACTGGACAATCTTTAAGCTCCCTTCCAACCCAAACCTTTCTGTGATTCTATGATAATATTTTTTTAAACAATACCTCACAGAGGAAAAAAAAAACCCTAAACAACCCAAATAAAAATCACCTGAATTATCTTTTTTAAGTCCAGTTGGTGTTCATATCCTTAGCAAAGGACAAATGCTTGTTTTTAGACTAGAATGCTTGCATTCAATATTTTACTGCATTTTAGTCTCTCATCCCCTTTCCCCCTTGCACTCCCTCCCATTTGGTGAAATACCTTCTTAAAACAGTGAGTAGTGGTGGCCTGAAGTGTGCAAGATGATGTCACATACATAGATACACACTCTGCCACTAAATTGGTCCTTATATTAAATTAATCATATTTCTCCTAATCTTTATATATCTGCGCCAAAATTTTCCATGTAGCCACTTATTTTATACGGACTTTTTCAGGAGAAATTTGAGCAAAAGCAGGTCAGCTGCTTCTTTAGACACGAGTAAGGAAAATCCAGTGTCTTGCCTTCTCTTGAACATAAAAAAACTGTGTCCAAACTGTCTTGTTTAGAAGCTCTGGCTTTGTGTTGAATAGCAGAGACTTTAAATTTCCTGGGGTAAGGACAAGGGGACATGTGTCATACTGTATGTGTTTCTGCAAGTCTGTATGCAGTCATTTTTCTTAATGTGGCATCTTTGCAGAGCTGAACTAGCATCTCAGGGATGCTTGCATTGGCTGTTCTTGAGGCCTGTGGGCTGCTGTGATCTAAAGAAAAGGCATCCCACAGTAATTTTCCTTTATCAGTGCCTCTCAGAGAAGTGTGTGTATTTGGCAGTAGGAGCAAGTAGCTCGAATAACCTGGTGGTGATGTGTGCAGTCTACACTAACTATGGAAGCAGACAGAATCACAGAAAGGCTTGGGTTGGGAGGGAACTTCACAATCATCTAGTTCCCCTACTCCAGTTTTGGACTTGCCTCCATCTGATGGAGCACCTGGGGCTGAGTACAGTGGGAGTCCAAGCCCAGGTGCATTGCTCCTGTGCTCTGAGAACAGCCACAGGCAGCCCTGGGACTACAAGGAGGAGCTGTGGGACATCAGCACCTCATCCACATCTGGCCTTGTTGGCAAGAACAACAAAGCATTAATGAAAAGGAAAGAGGAATGTAATTGGATCCCCATCCCCTCACCCAAATAACTTTGCATGGAGCTTTTGACTGCCTTTACATAAAGTGCAAAAATGGTTTACTTTGAATGTGTTGTGCACCTTGAATCTTAAAAACATGTATTTTTTAATATAAAATTGCTCTGCTTTGCCACAGCCTGTGTTCTGCTGCTCTAAACTATACTGAGGCTATAAAGAATTTTAAAACATTATGTCTGTGATTTAGTGATACTCTGCAGCAATTCACAGTCTGTCAGGCTTTTCAGCTTTCTTTGAAATGCAGCCTTTCTGTAAAATTGGAGGCTATAGCTAGTGAAGCATGTTAAAAAAAATAAACCGGTGAAGAATGGAAAATACTGTGGAGGTTTTTGTGTTTGAAAGGGTTATGGCCTGAAATGGGATAAAATTCCAGCATGAGAAATGGACTAATGCTTACATCTCTGATTCTTTAGATTAACCATGGAATCATTTAGGTTAGAAAAGATTTAAAGTTCTGAAGTCCAATAGTTAACCCAGCACTGCCAAATCCACCACTTGTCCATTTCTCTAAGTATCACACCTACACATCTTTTAGATACCTCCAGGGATGGCGACTCTACTGCTTTCCCACTGCTTTTCTACTGCCTGTTTCAGGGCTTGACAACAATTTTTGTGAAGGAAATTCTCCTTAATATCCAATTTAAACTTTTTCTGGGGCAACTTGGGGCCATTTCCTCTTGTTCTGTCACTTCTTACCTGGGAGAAGAGGCCGACCCCCACCTGGCTACACCCTCCATTCAGGCACTTAGAGAGTGATGAGGTCCCCCCTGAGCCTCCTTTTCTCCAGGATAAACCCCCCCAGCTCCCTCAGCTGCTCCTCACAGCTCTTGTGCTCCAGACCCTTCCCCAGCTCCGCTGCCCTTCTCTGGACACGCTCCAGCCCCTCAGTGTCTTTCTTGCAGTGAGGGGCCCAGTGCTTTGCCTTGCTGAATCTCATACAATTGACCTTGGTCCATGGATCCAGCCAGCCCAGATCCCTCTGCAGAGCCTTCCTGCCCTCCAGCAGATCAGTACTCCATCCAACTTGGTATCAGCTGCCAACTGACTGAGGATGCACTTGGTCCTCTCATTCAAATCATTGATAAAGACATTAAACAGAACTGGTCCCAAACTGATCCCTGGGAAATGCCATGAGTGACCAGTCCCCAGCTGGATGTAATTCCATTCCCCACCACTCTCTGGTCTTGGCCATCCAGACAGTTTTTTACCCAGTGAACAGTGCACACACCCAAGCCATGAGCAGTCAGCTCCAGTAGAATGCTGAGGAAAGCAGTGTCAAAGGCCTTAGTAAAGTTCAGGTAGAAAACTTCCACATCCTTTCCCTCATCTTAGACAGGTCACCTTGCTATAGAGGGATATCAGTTTAGGGTAGCAGGACCTGCCTCAAAAGATAAGCACTGAAAATCCTTCTGTTCAGAAAATTTAGGAGTATTACAAAATAAACAAAATGTTTCATGTATCAAACATGACAAACAAAGAACCTGTGCAGCTTAATATTAGTACAGCCTGTGTTGCACAGAGGAATAAAGGTGCACACTTAGCTTGCCCTCCAAATTCATACCAGGTGTTCAAATCATTTTAGACACTATTAAATATTAAAGGGCTTATTCCCATATATAAGCAAATATTTCTATGAGCATGGCAGTTGCATACAGCACAAGTTCCATTTTGTATTATAAAATCTTAATGTAAAGCTGTTGTTTGCTGCAGAGTTTTCTGGTGTTTTTTGTTTTTTGGTTTTTTCCCAAGTTTGGTTTAGGGTTTTTTGAGGGTAGTTATTTCATGTGTGTTGCATTTGGTTTTTTTGATGATGCATCAGAAAAATGTAAAAAGGAAACATAAAAATCTGCATTATAATGAAAAGAGAACCATTATGATGATTCTTAACATGAGACAAAAGCCAAATCTGCCTGGAGGCAGATCTTTGAAACTGTATTACTTCAGAGTTTCAGCTTCTTTATGCTAGTTTTTGTGGCACAGAAGCAAAACAACTATTTTTAGCTTTTTGCTGAGTTTTCTTTCCCCCCTCAGCCTTTTTCAAGTTCGCATCTCTGATCTCAGGGAATTGTCTGAGAAGCTGTCATTGGAAGGAGGAGAAAGATTCAGTAATGTGCTTGTTACAGGCATTCAGTGCTGCTGTGTATAGTTATAATGGGATTTCAATATGAAAAATCACTGTTCGTGGTTTTGAAAAAAATCCCAAATATTATCATCTAAGGAAGGCATTAAATGCGATTATACCTTTTACAATGCCTTGTTTAATGTAATATTGATCTCCTGGAAATTTTCCTGTTGCAACTGAAGCGTTAGACTATCAGTTCATGGATGTGACACCAGTCATGTGTATTGGTTGTATGTACATGGTAGCTCTGTTTCATGGCTGTACATGACTGAGTTGGAATGTGTTGCCCTCAGGCTGGGGGTATCTCTTCAGGCTTGCCTGCTGCAGATCGTGGGCTACAGAAACCTCATAGCAGAGGTGGAGAAGCTGCGCCGGGAGCCGTACGATTCCGAGAATCCGCAGCACGAGGAAATGCTGCTGAAGGTAGGTGCTGAGAGGAACTTGGAGGGCAGCCTTTATTCATGTCAGCTCCCCAGCCTGCTTCACAAACCTCTCTGAAACATCACCTTCCTCCATCGTGTACCTGTTTTAAGATAAGACCACACAGCAGTATAATCTGGTCTGGGTGTGACACAAGCAGCTCACTCCCTGGTTGATAAATGCATTTCCCTCGGCTGCACTATGTCTAGGCACTGGGTAAATCTTAGAGCACAGAGCTGGTAAATCTTAGAGCACAGAGCTGTTATCTGCAGTGAGTTCTGGAAAAGTAGATTTATGTCCTAACCTTTCTCCAACACAAGAAGGGTATTTTTCTCTATTAACCAAACTACAAATTTATTTCTTCAATTTCTTGTATTTTTTGAGGGCAATGTCTGTGTAAACCAATGGCAAACATCTGTTTTTCACTGTGTGGAATGGGAGAGTGAGAGTTGATTACTTACTCTGTTAACTTTATATTTACCAAATGTATTTTCAAGTGAAAACAAAATGAAACTATTCTTTAGATAATACATGAAGAGTTATGAAAACCATACCAATTGGGTTTTACTTCCTTCATGCTTTCAGGAAAGCCTTGCACTGGAGCAGATAATAAAAGCATTTTTTCTATCTTGAAGCCATAAGCAGAGGAAGAGTTAGAGAGTTCTTGGAAAGAAATTGAGGAAAAAATAAAGGTTCTGAAAAACAGTCTAATAGCTAGCCATGGTCCTGATCTTGATTTTAACCATAGCTATTGCAAGATGCTTCAGAGAAATGCCAAGAAACATAGAAAAAATGATAGTGAGCTTATTGGCTACAAGCAAAATGCCTTCCTAGAGAATTTTTCTTATAAAAACATACTACCTATTTGGTTGTGGGGGTTTTTCTTTTTCAATTTAAGACAAAAGTACTGAAAACTTTAACAATACCAGATGATAATGAAGATGTCTTCTATGCTGTAGCTTGCAGTGCAAGGCTTTGCACAAGTTACAGTGAGAGCTTCTGGAAATTTTACCATAGTTACTTGGTCTTCCAAAAATCCCAATAGGCACATTATACAAGCACTGTCAGATGCAAGTAACTACTTCTAAAAATGCCTCAGATGGTCAGGGTTCCTGCTGGTGTCTGGAAAGCTGCCTTTAAGATTTGCCCACTGCTGGGAGGTGAGAGTCTCGCCAAGGAATGGTCCAAACCCAGAGCTGCCCTGAAGAAATGTTCTAATCATCAGGTGGACTTGGGCAGATGGACCCCTCCTGTTCAAGTCCTTCCTCTGCCCAACCAAATGCACACATTTATGGGAGTAGAGTGAGTTTTAGCTGAAGGCACACACAGATATACCCACTGAGGAAGCCTGTGTCTTGCAGGTGAAAGATCCAGGTGGCAGCCTACAGTGTTGGTCCCTGAAAATACCAGGCACCTCACTGCAGATTAAAGACGGCCTCTGGCTTCAGGAAAGTGTCCCTAAATACCCTGGGCATCTACATTGCCCAGAGAGCAAGCAGGGTCTGGGATCATAGGTGAGAGGGACCAAGGAGCTGGCTGTAGTCTCTCCCTGCCATCCAGCCTGTGAGGGCAAGGTCCTGAGAATCATGTCAGCAATGATGTGTAGTCATGTAAGTGCTTTAAAAACATAATTGCATGAGCATAAAAGCAGAATGGAAACTGAGCATTTGTCCGAGGAGAGATTAAACAGTGCACTTTATGCAACATTATGCAAACTCATTATGTTGAAAAAAAGTATCAGTTTCATCTAAGTATTAGCACTTGTTTACAGCAGATGTTCTACTTTTGCAAGTGTCAAATGGAAATATGTCCAAGGGTTTAATTCATTTTCCAGTCCTCAGTATGGAAGAATAGGCTGGTTGGTTTTCATTCCTTCTAGATACTCTGCTAAGTGATCTCTGCAATGGGTAATTCAGGTTCTTAATGGCTATCATTTATTCATGTTTACCAGGAGAGCACTTTATGAATGAGAGAAAGATTAACTTAATGTGATTGGACTAATGATTAATACTGTATTTACTGTTGATGGATGAACATTGTTTTAAGCAATGATGCTTTATGCAGTTATTACAAAGTGAAATCATTAAAGTTTTAACCTTCCCAGGGCACTTAATTTTAAATGCATTCAGAAATGCTAAAATTAAAACAATTTCTGTTTTTATTTGGGAAATGTGCTTACAGCTCTTTCCCTTGGGTAGGCTTTGTCGAAGTGATTTTGTTGTGGGTGTACTCATCAACTCATAGTTGGTGATTAATACACTTTCTTGATTCTAAATTTTGATTTCTTAATACATTTCAGAAAGGGTGGGCTTGGGATATAGCACATGAGGTGTGCATGTGTGTTTGTCAATGTAGGCTGCTTTTAGGTGCATAGCAACATGATATTTAGGCACTAAAGTTGCTAGACCAATGCAGTTAAATGGATTTTTTCCAGCTGATTATCTGGCTTGTTAAATCACTTCAGACATTTCCTTATGTGAGATCAATTAATGATTCTTCCCTAAGTTAAATATGATGGTGCACATGCTATCCTTGTATGGATTTTTTTTTTTTTTTTTTACATTCTCCAATTTGCTTTTCAACACTATGGTAGCTAAGTCAGGTCTCTTGATTTATAACCTTTCCACAGACTTGCAAAATATGCCAGAGAAAAGATTGCTGCAGAGCCTCAGGGACTCAAAGCTGCTCTGCTGCTCTATTAGTGATTTACAACCAAATTCCATCCCATTCCTGTCTCTGTGCTTATGGAGGCAGACACCACCTCGATGCACAAAGTGGGCAAAACAAGTCTTTGTGTGAGATGTTGGAGCAGCTGTGGTAAGGTCAGAAGCACCTTGTAGGGCTGAAATGTCTGCAGTACTTCAGAGCAGTCTGGGATTTCCCCCCACAGACACACACCCACAGGAACTTCATTTGATTTTGTCTTTGGGTTGCTGGGATAGCAGTGCAGTGATGTTACTTCAGCCATCTGTTCAGTGGTCAGAACTTAGCTTGGTTTAAAAAGAGAAAAAAAAAAAGCTGTACTGTGTGGAAACTTAATTTTGTTTTACCTGTAATCTTCCTAGTTGTGGAAATGCTTGAAGCCAAATTCACCACTGAAAGCTCGGATTTCGAAGCAATGGTGCGAAATTGGTTTCCAGGGTGACGATCCTAAAACAGATTTCAGAGGAATGGGTCTCCTGGGCTTATATAACTTGGTGTAAGTATGTCCCTCTGCAGATGGGTTTACATGTGTCTGAAGTCATGAAAAGCAGCATTACTTGCAGATTCTAGCAAATCTGTGGGAATAATTTAGAAAAGTGCTAGGGTCTTCATATTAAGCAAATGAAAGAATTTATTTGCTAGCCTAATTTTTGGAGTGTTTCTCTTCTCAAAGGGGTCTCCTTTCCTTCAGTATTCCTAATTCAAGCTTGTAATACCAATTGCTAAGCCCTTTTTTTCAGTTTCTCTGTGACACAGTAAGTTAGGATTCTCTTCCTACCAGAAAGAAAGTGTAAAGTATATTTTCACCAGTATCTAGATCTCCTAAACACAATGCCCTGGAAGTATGTAGGTGGGAGGGTTATTTACTGCTCAGCTGCATTCTTTAGGAATTTTGTGCTGAATTCTTAAGCAAAACACTTGATATGCAGTCGCTGATGACAGATTTAGGTAGTGTGACTACTACTTCAATTTCTGTCAATACTCAGAATTAAGCAGTGAGTTTACATCACTTTTTCCTTCCAACTCATGCACACCAGGTGTTAATGCTATAGCTGTGCTTTGTAATTTGGGAATTGACAAAATGCCTGTTATTTTCTCCAGCCCTTGTATTTGCTGCATGCAGTTACATAACTTAGAAGCATTTGGTAAAATAACTTTTCCCTACTAGGTGAAAAATAAGTATTTTCTGCTTTTGTAGATTGAAGGACATAAATCATCCTCTGTCCGTATGTTGTTCCCTAGTAAATCTCTGTTGAGGATCTGGACTCTTGACTCTGGCTTTGACCTTCCATTTGAAATTAATCCCTACCATGTATTTAATTTCCTAGTCTTCTGTGATGACTCTTATCTTGCTTAATGAATCTGCCAGATCAAGAAGCCTGAACTGCTTTCTCTTGAGCTCTGCACCCGACATGCTCTAGTCATAAACAACTGATTTTCTGTGGGCTGGGTAGAAAGGAGAGTCTGGTAATGCACATTCACTGAACTCACACAGGAATGCACTTGGAGTTGGAGGTGGCTTTAATCTTTCAGTTTGGGGGTCTGAGAGGCAGTTTAATGAGTTTAACACATCAGATGCAACTCATACTGTGTAACACATGCACTGACCTTTAAAAAAGTGTGTATAGACAGCTTAGTATGAATTCAGATGCTTTTTCTGTTTGTTTTTTTTAACATTTCACCCTAAACATATATGTCTGCAGGTATTTTGCTGAAAGGGACACTGAGATTGCTCAGCAAGTTCTCACTGATTCTCTTCACCCTAAATACAGGTAATGCTTGATATCAGAAACAATAATTTGGGAGAGCACTCTGCTGGCTTTGTTTGAGGAAGAGGGTTGGTTTTTTTGTCTTTGTTGGGCATATCCTTGGGTTTTGCTACATGCTGACTGTTTTATCCTGAAAGCTGATCAGATGCAAAAGGCAAACTTGTGTTCTGAACCTTGGAAATAGTTAAATTTAGTGTTAAATGTTTTCACTTCTGATTTTAAGTGATTTTTATGTTTTTATTTACCTTTCTTTTAATTTGTTTGTGTTTTTTCATAATAAAGGGAAGTCACTAAGAAGGAACTAAGGTATTTTTTTCTTTTTTCTAAGTTTTCTGAGACACTACATGTAAATAAAGATCAATCTACAATTTGATGTGTTATAAGCTCAAGGTCTTTTCCTGCAACACCAAGGGATCCATATTCTTTTCTTTAGACTTGACCCAAACTGTGGGGTGGAACACTGGGTATATATGAACATGCTTATATATCAAAAATGAAATCCACCTTGCTTGATGGAGTGAAAGTGACTGACTTGATAATCATAAGTAATCTAGGCCAAATATTTGTTAGCAGAGCTGAAAAGCCCCTTTATTTGTAGTCACACACTCTGTCTGCCTTGACTAATGATGGTTCCAATCTGGCTACTCCATTGTCCTGACTGTTGAGAGATCAGGTACCTTCAAGTGTCACAAACTTACTGTAAGTAGTTTGTCAATAGGAGACTCCATAATTATTGGGGGGTAGAGACCTCTCAGCTAGTTACATAGAAATCAGTTGCCTTAAAAGACATTTTTCTTCTGCCAGTAATGTTAGATATCCATAAAGCTGGTTCATACCTAAATCCTGAAGCTTTTGATCTCCTCAGGGGTTCTGGGTTTTTTTTTTTTGTTGTTATTGTCGAGTTCCTAATGGTAACTGTGTGACTAAAAGCCCTTGGAACATATTAGTGTTCTTTGTTTGCATGTTTGATTACAAGGGCAGTGTTGGAGTGCTGTGTGAGCATGTGCAATTCCTGTGCCTTGACAGAGCATTCAGTAGCAGATAGATGCTGCCCATGGTGATCTTCCTGATGTGGTTGCTTAGCAGCTGTGCTGTTTTCTGATGGGATCCTGATCAATGGATTTTCTGTCTCAGCTTAACTGTTTCACTTGCCCACATCCAATGTGTGCCACCTTTACTATTCACTCCTTACCTGGGGTTTTCTAACTGGTGCTATGCCACAGCCTACAAAGATGGTTCAGATTTTAGAGGATGAGCATTGAATAGTGTACTCCTGGATGCAAAGCTATTTAGGAGCTGAAGTTTTGTCCTCATGCATGCCACCCAGTAACTCTCAGGTCATAATGGGTATGAACCTATTAGCATCTTAAGTACTCAAAGACAACCATTTTTACACACTATATTTACATGAAGTTCAGAGAATTGTTTTTAGTGTAATATATATTTATTGAAGTTCAACAATAGTCTAAGAACAATGCTTTCACTTATAGCTGTCTATAATTTGGGACCTAAAGCTTGCAAACTCTTGATTTGCCTTACTAAGGCAGAACCCCCCCAGCCATGCCAAGGTTGTAGGCCCCTGCTTAGGGTCAGTTCTGTGCCTGCCTTTAGCTGGTTATAAATGCAGGCAATGATTTCTGCTAAACTTGATCATTTCAGTAGACTCAAACCTGGTTAGTGGAATGTTGGCTGACTGGTTGGATCACACAGCTCTTTTACATGACTCAAGAGCTGAAATGTAGTTTAAAATCAATCTGTTCCCTAACTAATTTTATTTTAAGAGAGGTGTCTTCTGTGTCCTTGAAAAGCACTGCATTATTGTGCCAAGTAACAGGAAACATTGTTCCTTAGCTTTGGCTGTTGAGTGATTTCTAATTTGGCCGGTCTCAGGAAGTTACTGTCAGAGCTGTATTTTCATGTTTGCTGCCTCAGGTGAATCATGCCTCCAGTGATGAGTATCATCATGTATATCTCTGAAAAAAAAGCTAAAATCATCTTTGATTAGTTAAATGTAATTTCAGCTTCTTGTACAGCTCAAGCTTAACTGAAGAGGATCCCCTTTGTGATCAGTTTAGAACACAATAGGCTTTTGCTGAGAGCATTGACATAGGTGCATTTTGTAATGGTGAGAGGAGTTTGTTGGCAATGGTCTAAACAAGTTACCCATTTCAAATCTGTTAATATCAATCCATTCAGCCACCAGCAGTGTTAAAGGGGATTAGCTATTTAAAAGAAGGTAAATACCATGTTCAGCCAATGTTATAACATCAGAGAAATTGAAAGGAAATACTTGTCAGTTAGTAATGCTTGGCAATATCTGGATTTTAATTATTTTTTCTTCCACAGCCAACTTAGCAAAGCTGAATGGGAGAAGAAGAAGTTTGATAAGGCAATTGGGTAAGTTTAAAGACCTTTTTTATTTGCTACAGACACAGCAGGTAACAATGATGCTGTATATTTAAGGGAGAAAGGGTATTTCCTAGTTACTTCTATGAGCATATGTTCATCTGCTGTCTTGACCACATCTTGGTTTTGATCAAAGATTACAGGAGAAACAGTTCAACTTACATTCAGGAAAGAAGAAACCAAAAAATTTGTAGCAAGGAGAAACTCTCTCTGTGTGCTATATATAGTGCGGTGATTAATATCTGTTTAATTCTTCTTAGCACATGACATGATCAAGTTTCAATTCTTGCTGTCAAAGCCAGGTTCAGAACTGCTTTTAGGAAAATATAATAGTGAAGAAATAGCACTGAGGGTTTTTTCTTCTCTATCAGTGGGTTTGGTATAACTGCATTATTCATGAGAATGGAACGGGATGTTCCTTCTGAATGTATCTAAAAATCTGTAATATAAGATTTTACTGCCCATGTTTAATTTTTTTGTGAAACTTGCCATTAGGCCTCATGCTGAAGTTAACTTCTGGACTTCTGGTATGCTTTTTTCCTCCTGAGGTGCAAAAAATGTTAAAGAAAATATTTCAGTTTGCTTGATAGAGGTAATTGAAAAAATACCCAAGACAGTGTAGAAAAGACAGCTGTCTTTAGCTGAGAAAAAAATGCAACCACTGAATATCCAAACATGTTTACTTTTATCAGTGAGTGTCTGTATGAGTATTTATGTGCTTTCTTGGGAAACAGCCACTGCTAGAAATGTCAAGATCTTTATGCACCAGCCTTACAAATCAATTTCCAGTTTCTGAGTTTTGTTGTGCTTAAATATACTTCACATGTTGATATTTCTTAGCAGGACAGAGTTTGCTTAACGAGTCTCTTTTTTTGTGTCTGATTTAGGTTTTTTGCCTGTTTTCTGGCCTGTGTCTCTAGTTCTCTTTTAAGAAGAAATTAGAGGTGACTTGACTGGATGTTTTTTCACAAGCTTTTTAGCCATATGAATGCCTTTGTAGGACAGGTTGTTGAAACCTGATGTTCCTAACTGTGGGTAAT
Source organism: Cisticola juncidis (assembly GCA_013400215.1). Taxonomy (NCBI): domain Eukaryota; kingdom Metazoa; phylum Chordata; class Aves; order Passeriformes; family Cisticolidae; genus Cisticola; species Cisticola juncidis. Next base: position 906,809 of record VXBR01003140.1, on the reverse strand, counting down.
GATTTCCAGAGGGAACTCCAGCAGTTAAAAATAACAAATGATGGGTCACCCTGCAGCCATGGCCATCGTGTGGAGTCCTTGCCCTGTTTCAGAAGCGAGTGCAGGAGCACAGGGACGTCTGTGCTTGTTCTTATTTGTAGGAATTAATCAGTACTGTTCTACTGAAAAGGCTGGCACTGTGATGAAACTCCTGTTTTTACTGTGACCATGTATTTCCCAAGGGAAATTACATACAAAGAATGCAAGATAAATGTTTTCCTTGCTTTCCTCTCCACACACACCTTGGAAACTCACAAAGGAGAGAATTAATATGTCTCGGTAACAGATGAAATCTGCTGTGTGAGGGTCATCAGTGTTTCATAAAATGTGCTGAAAGAAGGTGAAATCTCAACATAAGTCACTGCTTTTCCTTACAGCTACTCTTTTGCTATCGTGGGCATTAACATAACAGACCTTGCATACAACCTGCTGGTGAGTGGGGCTCTGAAGACCCATTTCTACAACGTTGCTCCAGAAGCACCGACGCTCACTCACTTTCAGCAGACGTTCTGTAAGTGCTGGGTGTGAGTGTGGGGCAAGGGCTGGAAATGCATAGTTGGTACTGCTAACATAACACTGCCCATAGCTGAAAACAAAGAAATAAAGTTTTCTGACACAGGACAGAGACTGTGCTCTCCTGTATAGGATGACTGGATTCAGCTCTTAAGCTGTGATGGAGGCCACTACCAAACCAAGGTATAAAACAAATACAAACAAAAAAATGCACCAAGCACTTTAACAAGTGACTTTCCTGTTTTCTAAATAATAATAAGAAAGCAAATGTGCTTTAAGGAGTGTCTGAATATTGTTTCCCTTTAAATCCAACTGGCATGTGATACTTGCATCTCCATTCTAGTGTTACTCCCCACCCTTCAGCAGAGTTTCAGCTCCATTGCCAAAATAATGCTTTGACAGCTCTTTCCCCTGTATTTGAGCATCCCTTCTACAGCAGAGGCCTGTTGTTCATCTTTGCACAGTGGGAGTAACACTTCTAATATTTTTCAACGTGTAGGCAAGGAGCTGATAATAAGTACCTGCAGCATCTGTCCTTGTTTTTATACTCCCTGGTTTTATGTTTTAAATTGTGAATCCATATGTCAAGATGACTAGTGACTTCTTGTTTTATTTTGAGAAATTCTGCCAGTGTGTGTAATATTCATCCACTTTTGGCATTGTCCAGAATAGCTTTAGTCTTGTTCCTGCCCAGAGTCATGAGGTGTCAGATCTCAGTGACCAGGATTCTCTGTGCAGATCATAATTATTAATTCCAGGCTACTTTCTAATTTTATATGTCACCTTTGCATGCTGTATTTACCTCTTCTTCCCTCTTATTATTTTGTAGGCTACTTAATGCATGAATTCCACAAATTCTGGATTGATGAGGATCCGCTGGACATAATGGAATTCAATCGCGTTAGAGAGAAATTTTACAAGCGGATTTTGAGACAGCTCCAGAACCCCGAGATGGCTCTGTGTCCTCATTTTGCTGCATCAGAAAGTTTAATCAATATGTAGTTACTCAGTTGATTTTGTTTGGAAGCACTGTCTCACTCTTGGTTTAGATCACTGTTAGACCATCACTAGCATACTGAATGACCATGGCAATCGTGTGCATGTTTTTGGCGCAGTGCTCATCTATTTTTGTCACACAATCCCCTTATGCTTCTCTTGCTGGGGATTCTTCATTTTAAATGGGTGCTCATATTGCCTCATTATGCAGTGTTACCTTCTGAATTGATGTCCAGATATCAGAGTTTTTCTATTTTTTTAGATTTTCCTCATAATTCAGCATTGACGATTGAATTGTATTTCTCTAGCAGTGTTTTTGTATATGTGGAATAAGTAGCTGGATCTTGTATTGTGAAAGCTTTTTAACTTCTCGGTATGTTTTAAGATAACTACTGGCATTTCAAGCAAAATACATGTTTGGACCTCATCTAGAAGATAATGTAATTTAATCTAATGCAGACAAACACATTGAAGTCCAGTTTTCTCCATGCAACCATTATACGCTTAATGCAAAACTAATGAGGCTTATGAGATACAAGTTTCAGTGAGAAGAGTTTATGCAGAATTAAGATCAAGTGCATGAATACCAAATGGTCTGGTGATGCTAACACAGTGAACTGTGAACACATTCACAACTAACAGATACTGGCAGGGGCCAAAAATTGTAACATCAGGCTGTTGTCACCAACACCACCATGCTGAAGTGTGGCCTAGATTCTTGCACATTCCTTTGGATTTACAGAGGTTAGTGTTTTGTGTCACACGTCGGAAGGCAACATGATTTGGTCACGTGGTGCTTGGTGAATTCAGGGGAGCAAAAATATGTATCTTTTCTTTGAACTACTGAAAATGTTGCTTTGGTTGTTAATTCCGTTCCTAAGAGCTGGGAGAAATAATTGATTAAAAGGTGTAGAGCAAAACTGCTTGTGTTTCCCAGACTACGTATTAAAAAAACTTAAAATGGCAAACTGCCTTTTTTCTAAAACCATGAATGAATAAAAGTGTTTGACACTAAGATTGTGTAGTATACTGAACAACATCTACCATGGCATTTCATACCCATGGTATTTTTTACCTTCTAAGCAATCAATTTTAGTATTATATGTTTGTGTAAATCACTTGCATATGGAGATTAAATTGAGTAGTGTCCAACTACTTGTGAATTATATGAATAAATTATACATCATTCTAAACTGAAGCACTGTGGCTTTTATTTTTGAGATATGCAGTAATACAGAGGAAAAATGTTTTATTTAACGGATCTGGTAAAACGGGTTGTAACAGCTCTGTGGTATTCCCAAGGCTCTGTGGTATTCCCAAGAAGTGTGATCACAACTTCTTCAGATAAGGTGCTTTATATCATATTAGTTACTGCTTGGGCTATCACTTTATTTAACAAAAATATAAATAAGGAAATGGGAGTACTTCAACTTCCTAGGAAGCTGCTTGGGTTTAAGCCATCTCATTTCTTTGCTAAAATGTAAGCTGGAGGTCAGGACTACTCTACATGGCTGGAAACTTGCACTCATGGAGTTAATCAGCAGAATTTTATGGTGTTGCAATAATTAGTCTTCTCCAATTAATTTGGAAATACGGAACTGGAAATATTAACATTTGCATATTTTGCATGAGAATACAAGGAATAAAAACAATGCATGTTTAACTTAATACCATTGATTTTGAAAAGTGGTTATTTATAGCCATTAGGTCTCAAGGACTTTTTGTGTGACTCTTGAAGCTTCTAAAATAGGTTTCTAGTTTTCATTGTTTCAAATTTTAGGCTCACTCTTTCTTTCCTTGCCCCACTCTGATTTAAATATCTTCTGCCATTTATTAGGGTACACTGGTTTATTTTTAATACTCTGCAGTGGAGTTCATGGAGTTGTGGGGGAGGGAGGGAAGGTTCCTGCTACCTTCTTACTGCTCTGATCCTCTTAGTTATGCCTTGTCTCAAGGTGTTAACTTCAAACAAAATCAGAAAATGTCATCTGGCTCTTTGTCAGATTGTATCATTATAATCTAACTGATTTGGGGGATCATTTTTCCTGTCTTGCAGGAAGATAGATTTAATGAAGCTAAAAGTGAAATCCCCTCTCCTGTGGAGCCCTTGCATGGTGGTGCTTTCAAATCTTATCATCCTGCCTGCTTGTGCTTCAGCTTTGTCCTGTGGCATGCTTGTTCCCAAAATCTGTGTCAAACCTGGGGCAGAGGATATCCCTGGTGGGTGCCTAAAACTGGCTGGGCACTGCTGAGGGGGGATGTCTGTCAGGCACTGCCTTCCTTCCTCCCCAGGAATGATTTCTTACCATGATGCAAACCTACGCATTTTTTAAAAAATGCATCACTACACCATCACTAGTACAGATCCAAACTGACCTGAGAGCAACTGGATGCTGCTTTCCCTAGGGAGGAGAAAATGAAAGAAATGGGGAGGGGAAAAGTATTAAAAAGTTGTTTCAATGAAGAAGAATCAATATTTATTCTCACTGCAGGGTACAGAATTTGGTTTAAGTAAGTATAGAGAAGGTTTAGGTTGGATCTTTCGAAAAGCTTTGCACAGCTTCATGGTTGTTGCATTTCAGCAGCCATCTCTCTCTCAGGCTCATGCCTGGCCATGTGCATCTTGGGCAACAAGTGCTTCCTGCCCAGGCTGTAAAGTAAATGGTCACCTTCTTTCTTAACAGGTAATTTTTCCCAGGCTAATAATTTACACTGGCAATGCCACACAGCCCAGGTGTCATTTTAAAAAGGCACAGCTGTATTGTAAGTCTAAGCCACTACTTCATTGTATAAAATTCAAGACAGCATGATGAAGCTATGCAAAATATTCATATACATTGCTTTGGGTCAGCATATGAGAATATACTTGATGAAAGTATAATATTGGGAGATTGAATGTGTTAAAATGCAGAAATGTTTACCTTGATCTGTTAACCANGGGAAGTGCTGTGTAGTATAGGAGTTCTTTAATTCTGTATGCATCTTTTTATAATGGTGCCTATATTTGTCCCTATTGCAGATTCAGGCCCTACCCACAGCACAGCATTTTCTTATCCCAGCTAATGTGTATTTCAATTGTTACCAGGGCTCCTTCAACAGCATAGGTGAACACTGACTTGTCTTCACTAACCTTGGTGCTCAGCCAGCATCTGTGGAGCTGGGGCTGTGAGAGCTGACAGGATCTGTGCCTGGGGGGCTGCTTACAGCCAGGAGAAGGGGAGCCAGTGCTGCTCCAGCTTCCTGACACTTTTTGGCTTGTAGCTTTGGTTTTTGGGCTTTTTTTTTCTTTGAGGCAAGGAGAAATATTTTTGCTGCACTTCTAATTGGCTCTTTTGGAAGGTAGTTTTTCAAATGCTGGTGCTGGTAGTATTTGTATGTACCATTTTTAGAAGCAAACAAGGTCTACCTCATCTATATGATTTGTCTTGGACAATTGTATCTCCTAACTGTTTCCTGGAGCAGCTCTGAAGCTCGATTGGAAAATTTACTGTCATGTAGAGGGTAAAGGAGATTAATATATTGTGTTTTTTAATGGAAGAGCAATCTTTAAAGCACCTGTGCCCACTGTGTGCCCTATGGGGCACAGGCAGCTGGTGATGACTTGGCAGGCTTAAACACTTTGCTGCAAGCAGAGCATTTTCAGCATGTCCCCAGCTGAAATAAATGCTGCTGGGTGGAACAGGATGTATGTGAATGGAGTGCTGATGCTCAGGTTAATGAACCCAGATCTGCCTCTACTGGCCCAGGGAATCTCTGATAGCATCCTAACACATCGGCTTCCATTATAAGGGATCATCTTTTCTTTCTTAATCCCTCCCTTCATGGATTGTGGTCAGCCTTAAACACGTCATTTACTGACCTGTCCCTTTTTGCCAGAATGTGACCAGAGACTTTTATCCTTTCCACAGGAGTGACCAGCATTGCAGGGTTGTCCCCTAGTGTGGTGTTGCAGATTGTAGTCATTCCTGCCTGAGCTCTAGAGGAAACCTCACTCTGCAGCTCCACCACTTGGATGGACCTGACTGAGATGGAATCAGTTACAGCCTGGAATAGTAACTGGAGTGCAATTCTATAACTGTGAAGTTCATGTCTCTGGCAAGTGCTCTTGGGGAAATAGGGAAACTCTGTATACACGTTGGGAAATATGAGAACTCTGATTATACTACTGCTGTCCCCCAGCTGGCTCTCAACAAGCATGACATCATCAACATAGGACCATTTTGTCATCCCAAGAAGACTCTCTGAAACTGTGATTTCCAGAGAATTGTTCTACTTTGAATCTTGTTAGCTACCCTGATTTCTACCTTTCTTTCACTCCTTGCTTGGAACTTGGGAGTTCAAATTTGGCTAATGAATCCTCTAGGCTACACTGAGACAAACAGTAGGGTTCCCCTCTGCAGTCTTGCATCTGCAGCGTGGTGCAGCTAAAAATCACATTAATTCTTAAAATAGATATTTTGCAGAAAACAATCCTGAAACGGACAAGGAAATGAATTATTCATTGTTTTCCTTAGTTTGAGGCAGTGCATGTTTTCTGTAAGACTTGCCAAAGATTAGACAGGACTCTTCCTACCAGCTCCTGTAGGAATATGGCAGGACAGGCTTTGTGCTTTCCCCCGTGAGTAGTGCACATAGAAATCAGGTCATTACTTATTCCAGTAAAGGAAACCGTTCTACTCTATATAGAACTATAATTAGAAAAGAGATTTAGCTCTAAAACCTCCAAGCAAGAACTGGGTGTAGCAGCTTAACTCCAAAGGAGCTATCAGGAGGGGCAGAGGGCTGGTCACAGGGCCTGCACTCCACTGTGCTGAAGGACTGTCAAAGCTGTAAGTGGTGTATTTCCCCAAAGAGCTTGGAATGAAGGAGGGTAGCAGGATGGGGAAGCATGAGGCAAACACACACCAGCTCAGCTGGCAGCTCAGCAGAGCAGAGCAGCACAAGAGGAGCTGGAAAAAAGAGACATGAGGTCGCCTGCTTTATGTTTACAGTCAGTATCACTCAGTCAAAAGGGTAACCAAGGAAGACACATGTAGGTGGCTGTGAAAAACCTAACTCATAGACAACAGGGTATGGCACTGTGACACTGGAAATGAGGACACACATAGGAGACTCCAGCTTGAGCACTTCATTGAGCTCTGGGGTCCTCAACACAGGCAGGACGTGGATCTATTGGAGCAAGTTCATAGGAGGAACACCAGGACGATTGATTAAAGGGATGGAGCTCCTCTCCTGTGAGGAAAGGTTGAGAGAATTGGAATTGTTCTGCCTGGAAAGGAGTAGCCTTGGGGTGACCTAATTGCAGCCTTCCAGTACCTGAAGGTGTCTACAGGATGGAGAAGCTATTTACAAGAACTTGTAGTGACAGAACAGGGGGGAATGGCTTCCAGCTAAAAGAGGGAAGGTTTAGATTAAATATTAGGAAGAAATTCTTTACTGAGAGAGTAGTGAGACACTGGAGCAGGTTGCTCAGAGAATTTGTGGATGCCTATCCCTGGAAGTGTTTAACAACAGGTTGGATGTGGCTCTGAGTGAAAGGTCTCTGCCCATGGCAAGCAATTAGAACCAGGTGAACTTTAGGGTCCCTTCTAATCCAGGCCATTCTGTTATTCTGTGATCCCTGGTGCCTACCACACGGATGAGAAGGAAGTCTGTGATTCTCAAAAAACACTAGTCAGGAAGTATCAATAAGATGTACATACAGCCTAAATGTAGATCCCTGAGGGGAGGCTAAGGGCCAAAAAGGGACCCTTGGTCATGGTCCAGAGACAAGATAGGATTGTTCTCCAAAGGTAGAAAGTGCTTCTTGACACATCAGCCTATGAAACCTGCCTGCTCACCCCTAAGAATCTGCCTCTCCTTGATGTGCTGGATGAGGGAACACCAAAGGGGCAGGATGCAGAAGACCCAAGGATGCAGTTTGCTGTCTCTTTGATAGGGGAATTTGTGATGCAGACTTGGCTCTGGATTGTCTCACATGTTTCTTTAAACTGTTATGATTAGCCAAGGTTTGTGTCTTCACTCTCAGTTTCCCATTCCTATTTAACACTAATTGCTTGGTTTGAGTTTAAGCCAGCTGGCAGACACTTCACCTCCAGTTTCCATGCCTCTGGCCCCACTGGCCCTTCTCACACATTTGTCCACAAGCCATTTTGCAAAGGATGTGAGTGTCACTTCTCTATAGCTCTGTGGCCAAAAAGGAGCAGAAAAAGAACAGTGGGAGCAGAGGTCTGAGCAGGCTGCTCTGAAATGTCCTGACCTGGTGAGCCTCCTGCTCCTGCCATGCCCTGGCCCAGCTTGCAGGAGACCACTGTGACACCAGGGGTAGAAAAGCTGCTGTAAGCTTGGCTGTCTCAAGGCTGCTTGGCTGTCTGTCCCACTGCATTGTGCCTTTCTTGAGGGCTGTGGGAAAGTAACACGAGCATGTGGCTGCTTGGACGACCCAGGGATTCTCTAGCTCAGCTGCTGACAGTGCATGGGGTTGTTCTGCCCCTCAAGCACCTTCCACCTCCCACCAGGTTTTCTCCAGGGAGAACCAGCCTCTTCTGTCTTGCAGAATAGAATGGTGGGGTTTGGGTTGTTTTTTGTCCATTCCTGAGACAGGCCTCAGTTAGTGTAAGTCATGCCTGTCTGCTATTATGTTCAGCAAATTTACACAGGTTCCAAATCTGACTGGAATAAATTAATCCAGCAACAGCAAAGAACAGGTGATCCTGAGCCCTGGCAAGAAGTTATGATCCTAGCACAGTATTCTCCTTCATTTCCTGGATAAAAAGACAGGTCTGAGGGAAATGTGAACACCAACTATCTAGCTGCAACCAAACATCAGTAAAAATAAACTAAACTCCTTAACATCAATGTAATATCAAGAATCAGGTTCTCTTTATTTGCCTGGAGGCATGAGGGAATATCTCCTCTGAAATAGTGTGCACACTCTGTACAGGAAAGCTGCTGTTTATATACTGTATTTTACAAACATATTCACTGATTCCCCCAGAAATAAACATACATATCTGATAGTCATTTCCCTGAAATCATTGACATATTTTCCCTCCCTTTACACGTGTTCTTCTGTGCTGGGGGTCTCTTTGGTGGTCCCTGGTGGTCAGCACAAAGCCACACCTGAATGATCAGTGAACTAGTAAAAGTTGGCAGACCTGGGGCTGATTGCTTTCCAGTTCTCCTTCTTACACAATGGGCATTGTGCAGTTCCACAGGCCAGTGGGTTCTGAAGAATAAGTATTGTGTGAGCTCTCCAGGTGTAGATGATTTTTCATCTGGCAACACAGAGAGTGGGTCAGAAAGCTTTCCTTGATGGCTGGTGTGAGTGCCCTGGTATTAATGGATAGAGTAAGAATTCATATCCTTAGAGACCATTTAAAAAACTCACCAGTGACTTTCTCCTTGTGTGAAATATCAGTGCTTTTGGAGTGCTAAACTAATTTCTAATTCCAGTAGAGTTCCAAAAGATACAGAGAGATGGTGGGAACCTGCATTTTGGAGCTGTCTGAAGTGCAAATCAGACAGAGATACTGGCACTTCATTTTGCATGTATAGGTGCAAGCTAAGAATAGAGAATGAAGTATTAAACATCACTGTCTAGAAACAGTATCTTTTGTGATCCTCTTCAGTATATTATGGATGTCTATAATCACTGCCTATGAGTCTTATACACAATAGCAATTAACTTCTATGTCACAGTTCTATTCCATTATTTTTTAGGCACAACAATGACAGTTTCTAGACATCTGAGTGATGAGAATTAGAAACTCTCTTCCCCAAAGAGAGAGAATTGTCTTTGGGGTAGATCACTGTGGGAGGCAATGCTGCCTATGTCATTTGGGTTAGGTCATCTGTGATGCTACTGAAAATTTAATCAATATAACCCTAATATCAAGTGCCTAAACTTCAGAGAGGCATATAAGCACAAGCGAAAACATTCATAAGACCATGTACCTATCTAGGAAAAAGGTAAGGCTGAAATACCCATTGCAGCTGGGGACTGCATAATGATGAATTACCTGCACCAGCAGTGGGACTTCTACATCGGTCTTGCACTGTACCAGGAGTTAATTCCAGGACACCTTAGTTCACTGCTGCTCTTGGGCTCAAAGCAGTTGCAATATTTTTATTTTCTTCATATTAAATTTTCTGTAACAAATGGTGCAATGGGAAGAATACTGTGGGTTAGAGAGAGCAAATTTTTTGTTAACAATCCCCCATAATATCAGTGTATCTCAGCAGACTGCTGTCATATGACTGAGTCCCAATAACCATGCTCCAGCAATGCTTTGCCCACCATAAGGAACTCAGTTTCACAAAATCACTGTACCTGGATGAATAACATCTACTTGTCACATTTGAGGAAAAGGAGGTGCAATACAAAATAATGTAGGTTTCAAGACTAGTAGGATGCCCTCTCAGAATGAAATATCTTGGTTTATAGTTGGCAAATACAAATTTTGGATATGATCTCATTGTTTTGTCTCAGCTGCTGTAGCAGCCACTTCTCTGACATGGCTGAATTTTGTGTTTTTCTGTGTATATATATATATATACTGAGCATAAAGTTCAGTATATATATATATATACAGCTTAAAGCTAACACATCACCATCCTCCTGTAACACTTGAAATCTGGCCTTTAAGCAATATCTGTGCCAATTTTGGCTGAGGTAATTTTCTTCATGATAACTACTACAGGGCTGGGTTTTGGATCTATGCTAGAAACAGTGTTGATAATGCAAAGATATTTTTGTTATTGCTGAGAAGGGCTTACACTTAGACAGCAATGAGTAGACTGGGGGTGCACAAGAAGTCAGAAAGGGACAGAGTTGGGACCAATGAGCTATTCCAGACCATATGGAATCATAATCAGCATATAAAGCTGGAAGAAGAAGGAGGAAATGGAGATCCTTGGAGTAATGGTATTTGTCTTCCCAAATAACCAATAAATGCAATGTATCTCTAGCCTGGAGATGGCTGAACACCTGCTTGCCCACAGGAAGTGGTAAATTAATTGCCTTTTTTTGTTGTTGTTGTTTGTTTGTTTGGTTGGTTGGTTTGGTTTGGTTTGGTTTGGTTTGGTTTTGGTTTTGGTTTTGGTTTGGTTTGGTTTTTGGGTTTTTGGGTTTTTTGTATGGGATGCTTTTGCTTTTCCTATTAAACTATCTTTACCTCAGCCCATGACTTTTCTTGCTTTTACCCTTCTGATTCGCTCCACCATCCTACTGTTGGGGGCTGAAGGAGTGGCTGGGGGTGCTGAGTTGCCATCAGGGGCTAAACCACAACACCACCTAAATGCAGAAAATCCATACCCCTGGCAGAGGGGGCAGCTTCCTCTGTTTAATGACTGGCACTTTTTCTAGTTTCTAATGAGTTAACCATCACACCTTTGGGTTTTGCCTCCTTGCCTATTTTTTCACCTGCATCCTTATCTCCTCAAAACCAAAGTCTCATTCCCCTTTCAAAACTCTTCTTCTTGCAAGGCCCCACAACCTAAGTCTTCACCATTTATATCTGATGTTTTGGTAACTATACAATGAATTTGAACTAATAAGAGAAAAAAAAAAACAAAACCAAAATCACAAAAGACCACTTCAAAGCCATAAGTACCAACATTTTTATGAACAGGTTCACATTATGGCAAGTGAAGGGCCATTATGATGGTGAAGGGTCTAGAGAGGAAGGCGTGTGAAGAGCCACAAGAGTCACTTGGTGTGTTCAGCCTCGAGAAGAGGAGACTGAGGGGAGACCTCATCACAGTCTACAGTTTCTCTGTGAGGGGAAGAGGAGGGGCAGGCATGATCTCTTCTCTGTGGTGACCAGTGACAGGACCTGAGGGAATGCCCTCAGGGGAAGGAATTTCCTGAGGGAATGCCCTCAGGGAAGCTGTGTCAAGGGAGGTTTAGGTTGGGTGTTAGGAAAAGGTTCTTCTCCAGAGGGTGTTTGGGCACTGGAACAGGCTCCCCAGGGAGATTGCCACAACACTAAGCCTGACAGAGTTCAAGAAGGACTTATAAAATGCTCTGAGGCACATGGTGTGATTCTTGGGGTCATCCTGTGCAGGCACAGAAGATAGACTTCGGTGATCTTTGTGGATCCCTTCCAACTCAGCTGATCCCATTATTAATTGCCTGCCAACTGACCCTACTGCATTACAACCAAGGACCGTTCTGGGGTAAAAGCACGAGATTTCTATTCTTGTTCTAAAAAGCAACCAGAGGTGGACAAAGCCCTTCTCCCGGTGCCGGGATCTCTCCCAGCCCCGGGGCTGCCACCGCCTCCCGCCGGGCAGAGCCTCCCCGGCAGCCGCTTCAGCACCCTGGACAGCGCCGGGGCCGGCACGGCTCGCAGAGGTACGGACCGGGTGCCCTGGGCCTCCGAGGAGAAAATAATAACCCACTCTGCCAGCTCCTGGTAATTCCCGCGTTACAGCCCTTTGCTGCCACTGAGTGCTGGAACAATAGCAGTGGGGAGTTTGTAACCATCTCCATGAAAGCCCTGTTAATCAAATTAGGTAAATTGCAGCTGAGTTTCTGACGGAATTCAGAACTTGGCAGTTGTGCTGAGGCCATGCCCTTCAGGGCTTTGGATCTGTACTGAGTGATTTTTCGCTCAGTTTGCCTGTCAGAGTTCACAGAGGGGCTGGACAATGCTCTTGGCCATGTGGTTTAGTTTTACATATTGCTTCGAGGAGCAGGGTGTTGGACTGGATGATCCTGATGGGTTGGCTTCCAACTTGAGATAATTTATGGTTCTATTCTATCAAGAGTTTTCTGAATAGGAACCTTGAGGATAGTCTGCCAAGGATCCTGCACTTCAGACCTGGGAGATCCCAAAGAGACAGGAGCAGCCTGGAGGAAATAAAATCAGTGCAGCTTCTGTTTTCCCTAAGGCAAGCATTTTGCATGCTGTGAAACACTGCTCTGAATCACCTAAATCCTTCCTAAATCCCATCAAGGCAAGTGTAGATAGGCCTATCTATTCACAGGCTTTTTGTTTGTTCCTGCAAGAAAATTACAGCACCTTTCTATTAGGCATTTCTCCCTGTTGTAAAAATGTCCATCTTTCATTGTGCCGGGCTGGGAAGGCTGAGACCTCTTAAACCTGAAAGAAGCCTTTGATATTTTTTTCATAGGAACACCTCAAGAGGTAGTATCCTTCTCCAAGCTAGGACAGTTGTTATAAAGTATTTCTGATGGATTTTTGAACCCATTCCCTGGACCACTGCTGGCAGCATCTCTTGAAATTGGTGGCCCTAAAATTCTCAGCACCGTAGCACAGTAATCAACAACACCCCCCATTTGTTACACTAAGAAAACCACTCTTAAATCTCCATCCAAATCCATTCCTTGGTGTGCAAGGAAAAGAGTTTTTTACTTTCTACTTTGTTGTTGTGTTATATCTATTTTAAGGCTGTTAACAATCTTCTTTTGTCTTATTTGGTCCATCCCCTTTCCCAGTGAGGTGCCTGGTGTCTGCTGCTGGGGCTGGTCACATTGGTGCCCTGATGCTAGGTGACACAAGGTGCAATAACTCTTGAAAATACCTGCTGAGATCTAGCAGTCTGTGGGGTAATCTTCCTATGGAGCCAGCAAGTCTATTCTCATATTTGCCAAGACTCCATGTCTTTTCTTTTCCTTCTGCAGATTTGCCTAAACGTTTTTAAATATATCTGTTCTGTTTTCTTTAAAAACATCTTGTACTGTTGAGCTTTACATTTCAGTTTTGCTTTGTGAAATACCTTTCTTCATTTTATATGTCACTATTATGTTTGCTATTTACTTAATGGACTGAAAGCCTGCAAATAGCCAGTCTTTTTGCCCTTATTTGCTATTACTCATGTCTTTTCTTCAGCTATCTCTTTATTTTTTTTCCCAAGGTAAAGGGATCTATATCTACTTAATTTCTTGTCAAGTCAAAACTGTTACAATCTTTTTATTGCATTCTGCAATTTTTCCAACACTAACCATGGAGCTGATGTGTTCAAGGAATGCTCTGCAGTAATTCCTGGATTTTTCCTGTATACCCGTGTCTGCTGAGCTCATTATTTTGTGTGTTGGAATGCTCTTTCTGCCTATGTATCCTCCTTCATATTTGTCAACTTTTATCTACCATTTTATCACTTATGATTTGGCATTCAGATGACTTTCTACAACCCCATATCTATGATATTTATACCACCAGAATATTCTGCAATCCTTCTGCTTTTCCTGTAAATATGTTAAACAATGCAGTCTCTTGTGGCTCTCCTTTCATTATGCAGTTTCACTGTTCACTGCTCCTCTCTTTCCATCTTTCACCTAGTTAGAGAACTCCCCTTTCTCTCCCATAACAGTTCGTGGTTTTTAAAAAGTATTGATTGGCTCACTTTCACTGTTTCAGAACTGTAATAGATGCCAAGAGCAGGATTGCCCTTTGCAGAAGCCTTGCCAACTTTTGCGCTTAGATTCATAGAACCATAAAATTGTTGAGATTGGAAAAGGCCTTTAAAATCATCAGCTCCAACCATTAACCTGGCACCACCAAGTGCACCACTAAACCATGGCCCTGAGTGCCACATCTACACATCTTTTAAATACCTCCAGGGATGGTGAATCCACCACTGCCCTGGGCAGCCTGTTCCAATCCTTGACAACACAAGGCAATTATGGGCCTTTGAATTCTGTCTAGTTTTCTGTGGCTTGGCTTTTTTTTTTTTTGAATATGGAAATGGAGCTTCCTGGTCTGTAACTACCCAGCTGTCCTCTGCAGTCCTTTCAAAAACTGATACTTCATCTGCCACCTCCCATTTATCTGGTACCAGTCTGATGTGAGCAATAAGTTACACTCCACTGTAACCTGGCAGGCAATTTCATATCCAAACTCCCTTAAAATCGGCTGAACATCATCTGGTCCTGCTGATATATCACCATTCATGCTATTGGCTTCTGGCCCGACAGTTGAGACCATTACTCATCACCTGCAGATAAAATTTCTAGCATGGAAACTCTCCTAATCCCTTCCACAGTGAGCACTGCTGCAGGTAATTAATATACCTCTCCTATATCAAACATAATTTCTGAGCACTCCTGCTCTGTATCTATCACCTGCAAACCCTGCAGTCTCCTGGCAGGTTGCCTGCTTCTGATGTATTTTATTTTTAGCTTCTAATGCATCTGCCCTGGTGTTAATCAAGAGTTTTCTTGCCCTCCTTACAACCTTTTATTTAACTTTTCTGAGCTCTTTTCAGCTTTGCCAAGGTAGATACATTTCTGTGTTTTGAGTAGTAGTGTTTTATTCATAACTCCTCCCTGTGTTTTGCTGATTCTTCTTTCAGCCTTCCTAGGCTTCCTAGGAAGGAAAACTTCCTTCCTAGGAAGGAAAACTTCCTAGTCCCATACAGAAGTTTTCCTCATGCACTTTGTGGTCACTGTCACACCACCATTTTACAAAGGTAACATTTGATCCTGATCCTGTGTCCTGGTAGTGGCTGCTCTCCTTCTGTGATGTCTGACTGACCAAGGAGAAATAATTTTTGTTGCTAAAAAATGTAGTAGGAATTAGAGTCCAGTTTGACATTTTCCCACTTTGTGGAGATGGTGTGAAGCTGGAGTTTTCTGTGGCCACTGTGCTTTCTGCCCTACAGCCTCCCTGGTGTCTTATTATGGTTGACACTTTAGTCCTAATTGCATTTTTCCTATTTTTGATATGTCAGGCTAGAGGGTTATTATTTTTTTTAACAGTGAGCTTATTTTGATAAAGATTTCTTTAATGTATGCTGCACCTTCTTTACTGATATTGCTGTCTTTTTCTTTCTGATATTTGCATTAACACCATGTCCTATGGTCTTTTTCTGTTTCTGGATATATGGGCCTTTATTTGTGGAAATTGTTGACTGTTTTGCTTCCCATCTGAATTTTACTGACTTTCACTCTGTTCTATATCACAGGATGCAGTATGGTATGATTTTAGATCTAGAAGCTGAGCACTACACATTTGTAGCCTGCTGTTTATGCAGACAATCTTTCCCCAAGGCTGAAAGGAGTTTTCAGTGATTTCAGTGCTTGGGTGAGTGCAGCCTCAGAAGAGAGAAGAGCCAGAACTCACAGCCTAGGCTACAAAGGGAGTGCGGCTCTGGGACAACAGCTGCAAGATCCCACTTATTAATCTTACAGGAGATTTTATTTAGCCTCATTATGCCATGGAATTGACTGTATCTGATGAGACAGTTTCAGTTTAACAGTTTTCTTGATACACAACTGAAAATGCAGCTGAAGTACTCAGAGGTATCATAAAGTAGAGAGGTCTCTTAGACTGAAAAAAAGCAGAAAACAACCAAGGCTTAGTATTTTCAGTGCTTATTATCTTCTGACTTCACTTATATTTAAACCACTAAAAAAAAAAGGACTAGATTTAAAATTCTGTTCGGGTTGTAAAACTAAATTTGTTGCAAAAGAAGTCTATTAAACTCAGTTAATTGTTATTATTTATTTCGTTCCAAGCCAAATAAGTTTTAGAACCTAGCAATCCAAAAGCATAGTTTGAAATACAGGTATAGATTTAAAGTGTGAGGCTTACTATTTCCACATCATTGCTTCATAAAGTGTTAATTAATATTTTTAATAGTGAAATTCTCTTATTGAAAATTGTATTGAAGTGAAAGATCTAAAGCTAATTCTGGAGTATCTCTTCCAGGGAATGCTGAAACAGAACTTTGTGGAGGGCAGATCAAAATCAGAGAGACACAGAGGGGCAGATCCTTGTCTGATATAACCAGGCCCAGCTCCACTGGAGCACACTGGGGAATTGGCTTGCAGCAAGCAGAAGCAGATCCTGCCTAACATGGTAACAAGGCTAAGGTCAATCCTGCTGGAACTGGCAGTCACCAGTGAAACTGTGCTGCAAGTATTAAAAAATTATGTCCCTGCTTTTAGCTCTGCCAAGAGATGTCTGTGAACCACAGGCTGAACAGCAAAAGGGTTGAATACAACAGGGAAAAGAGGTACATGCAAAATCCATTCTAGATTATTTGTTGCTCAATGTGTCCTGTAATTTTGATTAAGGAATTGAGTCACTCCCACTCTACATTTTGGGTGATACATCTGGGTCAGGCTGTCACAGTGGTGTGCAAGCCCACATACATGCCATGTGCATGTAGAAATATGCAGATTTCTATGAGCACGAGGTAGGATCTTCTCCAGGAGCCCTCCTCCCGAGGCACATCTCCATGAGGGATTAAGTTCCTCCTGAGCAGCTTAGGTACCTGGATCACCATGAATATCCCAGCCCCATCGATTTGATCTTCAGATCACCCGAGCCACACTTGCTCCAGGCCTTCATACACGTGCAGGGACAGTGGGGTGGAGCAGACATGGACAGGGCGTGACATTATTCTGGTAGACTGTGTACAGCTCTGGCCAGGAGGCTGAGACAAAACCCACTGCCTGCTTCCCAAGAGGGCAGAGTTGAAACACAAGGAAACAGTCATCTGGAAGAGAGACACAGCTCTAGCTGCTCCTCTGGGTACACCAAGAGGCATAAATGCCAAGCCAGAAGATAAGAGCATATCCAGGCACATACAAAAACCTTCCTGGGCCCTGCCATACAAGCTGTAGTAGGAGGAAGCATGAGTCTACATTTACCTAACAACTGCTGCCAAAACCAAATTATTACTCATCTCCCTCATCCACCCACTACAGCCAAGAACTGGCAAGTGCAAGTGGAATACAGCACAAAGGGAGGGACAAGATGACCACCTCTGTTCATTCCATATATGAATTTATGTTTCTTTGCACTCCCTCACAGATCAGCCCAGTGTGAGCAGAGATTGGCATTAACTGATAAGCACAGCAGAGCCTGCTTGAAAATGCTGTCATCTCTCTGCAGAAGCTGACAGCTGAACTGTTAAGCTGGGAGGTCAGAGTTGATAGGCTGGAGCAGCAGCTGCATTTGCCCTGAGAAAGGTGCCAAAGGCTTTTCCAGCTCAGTTAATCC
Source organism: Cisticola juncidis (assembly GCA_013400215.1). Lineage (NCBI taxonomy): Eukaryota > Metazoa > Chordata > Aves > Passeriformes > Cisticolidae > Cisticola > Cisticola juncidis. The sequence goes on along the minus strand of VXBR01003140.1, from coordinate 889,284 downwards.
GTGTGTAAACCCACGCACAGGGGGAACCAGCTCAGCTGTGCAGGTGAAGAGTGATTTAGGAGCCCCACAAGGGCAGCCCTGGGAGTCAGCACCTGTCAGTCTTCTTGATCCCTTCTGGTTCACTGCACCAGCAAAATATAGATTATGATTGTGCCAAGTTCTTCTTGAGTTGCAAGGGCATCTATTGCCTCTGGCATGCTTCCAAATGCAGTTGTATAAATAGAACTGTGCTGGACTTGCTACATAGCAAGGAAGTTATTTATGCTTCACATTTTTGTTGGCATGACCCAGAGAAAGATTCTGTGCATACACAGGAATGCTGCCCTGATAAGGCTGAGAACCCCAGGTTTTGCATTTTCTTCTTTTTCTTTATCATCTGCTGAACGCATACACAGAACTTACACATTTCATCTTATATTTTCCTATCTGCTGAACACAGAGATTACACAGTGTGCCTTTTTTTTTCCCACAGAAAACTAAATTTTGAGTGAACATTTGCAAACTGAAAAATGTTACTAAAAAATTCTTTATAATCAATCCACTTAGGAATGCAGCACATGCAGTTCCTTGATGTCAACCACTTCTTTTTCCCATACTCACCTCTCTCTCATTGCATGACCGTTTCCAACCTTGTGACTTGGAGGTACCACATGAGAGTGGTTGGTTATTCCACAAGGGATAGAGACCCTGCCTGGCCTGGAGCCTGGGCAGTAAAGGAGAAGGGGGCATGGGTCACACAGCCTACAGCAGCCTTGACACATCATCAAAAGCAAAATGGACACATTTGGTTTTCATACATGACATTTGCCTTTGACAAATTGTATTTTTCCTTGCTAAAACAATTTTCTTGAAAAACAAATTAGAGAAACTGGTTTCCATTGAAAACACACTGGATTGATAAAAGCACTCTGGTAAACACCAGTGAACAGCTTTCTAATTGTTAGCCAAAGTTTCAAATCTTGCTGCCTAAATTTGTTCCAAGTTGGTATCCAGGCCCATAAACTAGTGGTCTGGTTTTCCCCAAAAGCATGCTGAACATGTCTTGAGTTTCTGTGGAGTGAGGTGCTAAGAGCTTAGCAATTCCAAATTACCTAGGGTCAAGCTTCTGAACTTTGAACATCTAGAATTAGGTAATTATGGTCTGATCCAAAGCCCAGTAAAGTGAACAGAGAGACTGCTGCTGGACTTCTGGTTCTGTGTGGGGCAAATTCATCTATGCTTTGGTGTCAGAGTGAAAATTACCTCATTTGAGCCAGGTCAGTCCTGAGCAACCACTGTTTTGCACTTCCTGCTACACAGGGTGCCTTTAACAAAGGAGATGGGATGGCAGAGGGAATGGGGCATTAAAGTGTCACCTGGGCAACCCTCCTCATGTGCAAGAACTGTGCTGCACTGGTGTCCTGGGAATGCAGTGTAAAATTTCTCGTGGGTCAAATACTGACATACAAATGCACACGAGGGGCCAAGCAACTGGAAAGGGATGGAAAATCATGACAAACATGCATCTCACAGAGCCATCTCTCATCCAGGGATTCTTTGGAGAGCAAGAAGGTAATGGAGAGAGTTTGAGTCTTAAGGGTCACATCAAACACCTACATTAAGATCCCTCAAACTAGGAAATTTTATATTTATATTTCTGTATTTGGCTGAAATTCTTTGACATTAATGTGCCTGTACACCTACAAAATGCTGGCTCTTCACAGTATCTGGCACTAAATGTTGAATTGCCTTTTTCCTCAGTTTCAGGCAAATGACCTAGGCAAGTAATTTATCTCATTCAAAATCTGCTTGAGAACTAGAAATGCTTGAAAAGAGAACCACTTATGCTGGTAGTCTCACTTTTAGGAACTTGTTTGAGGTGATTTACCTTAATCATATTGTGAAAGTCAGATGCATGTGGACTCTGAAAAAGATTGGTGACTAAAAGTTATGGATGACCCAAACTCTCCAGAATATTTTCTTAGCATATTTCAGCACAAACACAGGCTGGGTGGAGGATGGATTGACAGCAGCCCTAAGGAGAAGGACTTGGGGCATTGGATAATGAGAACTGAACACAACCCAGCAATGTGCACTCAGCCCAGAAAGCCAAACGTGTCCTGGGCTGCATCCAGTGGTGGGCAGCAGGGCCAGGGAGGGGATTCTGCCCCTCTGCTCTGTGAGACCCCACCTGCAGGGCTGCAGCTCTGAAGTCCCAGCACAGGGAGGACATGGAGCTGTTGGAGAAAGTCCAGAGGAGGCCACAAAGATGATCAGCAGCCTGGAGCACCTCTCCTATGAGGACTGGCTGAGAGAATAGTTTCGCCTGAAGAAAAGGCTTTGGGAACACCCACAGCCTTCCAGTACCTAAAGGAGTCTGCAGAAGAGCTGGAGAGGAACATTTTACAAGGTCATATAGTGATAGGACAAGAGGGATGGATCTAAAGTAAAAGAGTGGGCTAGTGGAAGGTGTCGCTGCCCTTGGCAGGGGGAGTTGGAACTAGATGATCTTTAAGGTCCTTTGCAAGGGATCACTTTGAACTGTTTCTGAACCACTGCTGGTTCAGATGGTGGAGCCTGCACCTCTGTTTTTTCCATTGGGAGACAGAGATGAGCCCAAAAATGTTAATTCAGCCATGGTATTGCTCTCTTCTGAAGTTACAGCCAGTGAAAGATTCTTCTCTTTCATACTGAATTATCAAGTATCCATGGTATTTAAAAATAGATTTTCCATCTCCAGCCATTGCTTGCATGTCTCAGCCAAGCCTATGAACACAAACAGACCATGTGCAATACTGATAAAAGAGCAGCATCTGCTGCAAGGTGGGCTGCAGACAAAGGCTGTGTCCATTGCTGACAGAAGTTAATTTCAATGTCTCAGTGCTTTTTTTCAGAAAATTTGCCACCCCTAGAAGTGCTGGAGACAAGTTTGCTCATTTGCAGCCAAGAATAAACAAGAGGTAACTGTTTAGCATTGCACTGCAGTGGGGATTCCTTGACTGGGAGAAAAAGAGGCACAAACTGCAAGACTGCCAACCCAATACAAATGACACAGGGCAAGGCCTCATTTATTAGCAAACTCTAAGCAGCACAAACCCTTCATAAGTGGTGCTACCAGAATATTTGCTCTTTCCCTGAAGCCTGAGCCAAAATCCCACCTGTGAGGGCCAGCTCTGCCTCACCATCAAAGACCTGGGTAGCCCAGCACAGCCCTGCAATGTTGCCTGCTCCTTCCAGGCTCCTGGAAGGGAAAGAGATGTGTATCAGCAGCATGGCTCATGCTTAACTGCCTTCCTACAGGAAGCTGTGCTTTGTAGAAGATCTCAGTTCTCTGAAGCCATTGAAATGACAGATGGGGAATTCCTAGGAGGAGTTTGATTACTGATTTCACAAGCCCAGGAACTGTGAACTCTTCAAGCTGGCTCAAGATTTTTTAGCAGACAATGACACCATCACAGCAACCCAGACACAGTCACGCCTCAGCCTCCGGTGGCTGGGCACGGAGACCCACTGGACCCAGAGGGAATTCTGCTCTGGGCAAGGCTCATGGCAGGGCTTGGGTGCCAGCAGGAACCTAATCCTACTGTTGGCCAGGCTCATCCCTCCAGGCACGCTCCAAAAATAGCTTTGCCCAAAATAGAACTGGGGGAATCCCTGCCCGAAATCAAGCTTCAGGAAACGCGATTACTGACAATGTCCCAGTGAAGTCCGTGTCCACAGGCACCAAGTGTGCAAGACTCTCTGGACAGAAAAGTCAGCCAAGCAGGTCATATATGTGGTTACATGCCTGTTATGCTGCAGGGTTTCCATTCTACAGCACTTTAAAAAAAATACAAATTAAAATGTAAGTAAGAGGAACAAGCAAACAACCCTAGTTTCAAATCATGCTATACCACAGCTATTATCAGCTCAGGTCAGGAGAAGGATAAAGAATGCTCCAAAAAATGGTTTTATGTGGTCTTTATTTAAATAAAATGTACAAGTGAAAGCAGAGGCTTCACATTCCTTTTTGCTAAGCAAGTTTATGCCTTTTACATTGGACAACACAGGCTCTCACATTACACACTGCAGTTTTACACCCTACAGAACCCAGCACTGATGCCAAACAAGCCAGAGTGGTGACTGGGAGTACAGCACTCACAGAAACTACCAGATGAGACAGCCACATCAAACTGTTCCTAAACATCTTACATTTTACAGTTGGATCACTGCAGACTGAAGGAATTACACCATCACAGACACATTACAAACATTAGCTCAGGCAACAGATAGGAGAGAGTAAAAAACAAATGTTCACGACATCCCCAATCGACTGAAAGCTAATTGCTGTGCCATGCCGTGGGTGTTACTGATGTCTGTGGAGGCACACACTGAAATCACCTCCAGAGTTCCTGAGAGTCTTTCAGTCCTGATAAGACTTCACAAGGAGCCACATGAGGATCACAGTAATCAGGACAACCATGAAGTTGAGGCAAATTTCTCGTGTGGAACGTTCCATTTTTTGGGAGTAATAAGGAGAGAGCAGAGGTCAGGAAGAAGAGCAAAAGGGAAAACTCCAGTGATTTGGTTGGATCTGTCCTTGAGCTCAACCTTCAGATCACAGGCTCTTTAAAAAAAAAAAAAGGAAAACATGTGAAGGACAGATGCATGAAGGTGACAGATTCAGTAGAGCTTTTTAAGTTGTCTAAATAAATGTTGTTTCAGTGGCCAGGAGTCAGTAAGCACTGGGATGCTAAGAAGTAAAAGCCATTTTTGGCAGCTTATCACCTTCTTTGATTTACAGCGTTTGACAAGGACGCTCCCAGTGTCACCCCAAAGTACAGTACACAGGGGTGAGCAGTCTGTGGACATCAATCTTGCTTTCTGCAAGCATTTTCAAATAAATAATGCCCCAAGTCCCATTCAACACTTTCAACAAGTAAATATTTCAAACACACTACTAAGAGTTTTTAAATTCCTATATTCGCTGGCGTATTGTTTTCAAAAAACTAAGTGCAAACCATTATTTTATAGAGAAAGACTAATAAATCTGAATTGTTTGTTACTTCTAAAAGTACAAGGAGAACCTAAGGTTAGACATTTTCTTTTCTGAAGAACTTCACATTATTTTCTGAGTTATTTCCGCAGATGAAATAGTATTTTCTCAAGAAACTTCTGCCTTTCCTAAAATTTCAAGGAAAATTTGAATTGAAAAATGCTGAAAATTTCGTATTTCAAAAATCCCACTAAAGTTGTACTCAAAAACTTTTCTGTTGGTTTTGCTTTTATTTACTTTATGTCAGCAGTTTTTGAATTTTATATGATTTTGGAGTTCATTCAGAGAAAAGAGAATACTTTATCACTAATATTGTGCACTAATCTCTGCATACCATATAAATAAAATAAGAACCCTTTAACAAATGAAGCATTAAGTCTAGACAAAGAATTTCAGCTACACAACCAGATTAGGCTGTAACATCTCTGGTGCAAGTGAGAAGCCTTGGGACCATACCAGCATGAAGACAGAGAGTTTCAATTGAAATTACTTAAGCCTGCAGATTAAATATTAAAAGCCTAGAGCTCGCACTTAACAAATTCCTACATTTTCAGGTTGTTTTACCAGCCTCCTATGTCCTTGCACACGAGAAAATCTCACCTAATAAGTAAGCCAGTTCTTTTACCTTGAGGAGGTAAATGGAGCCCAGTGCTTCTGCCTCTGGACTTTGTGTCACTGCAGACAATTTTTCCCTCCAAGCTTCTGCCTGTCTCTCACTCGGTCTGGATGCTCTGTCCCTGCGTGGGAACTAAAGTAGGCTGAGAGTGGAGACCAACAAGTGCCTTGGCAATCCAGGTGATGACATCACCCCCTCCAAATATTTTTAAAGGGCTAAGCTGGGCTGCAAATTTGGTTAAGGCTGTTTATGCAGTGGGCTCTGTGGGCTGTTTTGTTTCTTTTGCCATGGTGCTGTACTAACAGCAGCACTGTGTGCATCCCTTGGGAGTCCACTGGATCTGACTGAGAATGTCATACAGTCATAGAATAGTTTTGGTTGGAAGGAACCTTAAAAATTATCTAGTTCCAATAGTTTCTGATATCTGTTATCTAGTTCCAAGTTTCTGATCTTGAGCACTTCTGGGAATTGGGGCACCCAGCTTCTCTGGGCAACCTGTTCCAGTGTTTCACCACCCTCACAGTGAAGAATTACTTCCTAATATCTAATCTAAACCTACTCTTTGAGCTGGAAGCCATTCCCCCATGCTCTCACTATATTCTTTCCTTTGGCATATTGATCTTCCCCAGTGTGAAGAAAGGGAAAGAAAGACCCACTTGAAGAGCTCTGTGTGCAGAGCTAAGGATGTCAAGACCATTTCCAGGAGCCTGTCTACATATCTACCTTTTTGAGTACAGTACAGCTGTTGCTGTTTTATATACCTATAGTCTGCACAGCTTCCTGAATTCATATGCATTTAAAAGAAAGCAAATAGGAGCAAAATATACTTTTCATTTCAATACAAATAAGTGAAATGGGATATTCCATGGACAGAAAAGTTTGGGACTAGTCCTGAAAAGTACAAAGCAGTTCTTTAAAGAACTGCTGACATTCTTGCATGCTCTTCCCCCATTGAATTTCAGTGCTGGTGTGAATGCTTCACCTATCTGAGCATACAGAGAAGTATTTCTGCCACCATGCAGTGTTTCAACCCAGAAAGGCACTGCTCTGTGGCCTAGAGAGCTGTAACCCCCACATTCCCTAATCTTTGCTCAAGGCAGTGCTAGAACTTGCTGTAAACATGAACTAGAAGAAGTGGCTATTTGCTCCCTTTGAATTGACACAGCAGAGCGAGCTGGAATGAACTGGGAGCAGACAGTGCCATGGGTTTCCCCCTACCTGGAAACACAGTATTTCCACTGAGGTCAGAGGGGTCACTTGGGCAGTGTGGGACTACCAGAGGAGTGGGGGGACACTGCTGAAGTGTGTAAGGCTACCCACAACACTGACTTTACTCTCACTGCCAAACACCGAGTGATACACAGCATGCAGATAATTTATTCATTATGATGCCTTTTTTATATTCATATTCAGGCATGCTGGGACATACTGTAGCTCAGGGTATCTGAGCTTATTTGTCAGTGTCCCCCTCCCTGAGCTCCCAGGTTTCTCCCTTTTTACCACCACTGGCACTCACATCACGGGACGATGGCACGGTGAGGGAGGCCAGCTGGCTGGAAACCTACCCGGTGGAAAACAACAAAACAAATAGCTGTGGGTAACCAGGGGGGCGGAGGGGAGTGCTGCTTGGATTTTGCTGGATGATCTCCCTAAATAGGCTTCCCACGGGATCAGTGGAGGTAGGAGGGGGTTGGAACAGGAGAATCCTTCCTTTTCATTGGTTTGACTGCCTTGCCATGGCCCTCCTACGCAGCCAGGCAGCACGTTCACAAAAGCCTGTGTGCTGCGTGGGAGCCCTGTGCTCAAGTACACACAGCAAACAGCAAAGGCTTGAACCCATGCCTCATTCAGGAATTACATGCCTAAGTAGGTTTGCAGGCTCCTGTTACAATGCTTGCTCTGCAGAGCCATCCTTTTAGGGAAAACTTGGGCAAACATCTCACACTTACATGGATTTGGGAGATCCAGGATGAAAATGCTCCTCTTAGCCAGAGGGAAGCAAGATTATGACCACCATGAGCCTACCCTAGGCTATTTCCTCCCTTGGCATGTTCTAAAGCAGAAATCTGTGATTTCTCACACTATACCTCATCTACTTCACCTTGAATCATACAAATCTTCACCACAGAAATGGTGAAACATTTGAATGCCAGTCACCCTAATTACTAAATGTTACACAGCACTGCCCAAATATTCCCCTTGGGCTACGGAAACCTTGGGCTTTATTTAACTCTCTGATAACAGAAAACTCAAAAGTGTGTTTTTTAACCTAGAACCCGTCACCTCTGGTCCCCAGGCTCAGGTCCCCTGCACTTTCACACTGACAGGGAGCTCCTTCCTTCTCTGTCCTTGTTCGTCTCCTTCTTCTTTAATGTCCTGCATGACAGCTAGAAAATTTCCCTTCTTCAAAGCAGGGAAACAGGGCTATAAATGTCATTAATCACAATACACACAATACACACAATGAACACTCTAACTTATCTCTACAGACATAGATTTCTCTCATTTTTTATGCTAAAGATCTTGCAGTAGACCATGGATGAGCATATAGGATCACAAGTGTTCATTGTTGAACAAGAACAAAGTTCATCTAACCCAACACACTGACTAGTAGGGAAATTTGGGGAAAGTATACAGAAACACAGCTAATACAACATGATCTTTGCCTAAATATCCTCAAATATCTGGGATTCAGTCCACTGGGATTGCTAGATAGACTCAAACAGGCTGGGTTTATGGCTCCCTCTTGCTCATTCCATGGATAATTCTAGATCAGGAAACTTGTTCATAGTTAAGCTTTACCTATTTATTGCATGTGTACACACACACACACAGACTCGTGGAACAAGGAAAGGGCTTAGCACTGACCAGGAGGTCCAATAAACACCCCTGGGTTGTGAAAAGTGCCTAGATGCTAACAATAAATCCAACCAGTCTGAATATCTGACTTCAACTCACCACAGATTAGAGTTTGTGGTTGCCAGAGGTTTCAAATTCTGTCCCCTCCACCCTCCAAAAACCCCCACTTATTCCTGCTCTTCATGAACTAAAGGGATAAGGGCCTTAAAGGCTGTTTCTTTAAGAGTTGGTTAATTTATCCAAATGATTCAGTACTGATTAGGAAAGCAGAAAGGAGAGGAAGAGAATGAATGTAGTGATTTTACTTTAAATGCTAATCCAGAGGTTTAGACAAAGTGTTGAATATTTTTCCCATTGTCACATTTTCTTCTTTTTTCTGACAGATCTGGATGTTCTCAGCTTTCATGTGGCCATGCCAAAGCTCCATTTTCATGCCTGGCATACTCAAACTTAAGGCTCCCGTCTATATTTAAAGTTGCTGTGACTATCTCACATTCTTCCCAGACTACTAATCAAGTACCATATAATCTTTCAAAGCCATTCTTACACAGTTAGAGGATATTGTGATCATTTATGCTCTCAGCACTACCTTTCTTACCAAATGCAGTATATGTATGTATAGGCATGGGCCATGAGTCACCAGGTGTTTACAATTGTTGCCAGCATAATTCTTCGTTCTCTGGCAGAGCTCACATCTTTTTATAATATTTTTCTTCTTACAATATTTTTATTAGGTTTGGGGTGTTGATTCATTAATTTTAGACTTCAGAAGGTACTCCTTTTATTTCTCTACAACATTTTCAACTGGACAAATGTTGCAATACTGAGACAAACTACAACCCTCTGTGGTAATGTACTCAGGCCAAATAAAGACCACCACCCTGAACACAGAGTATAAAGAAGAACACCTGGAATTACTTCTAAAGCATCACAAATTAGAGGTAAGATAAGAAAGATAAAGCAAAGGAGGCCTTAATTTTAATCTTTTATAGCTGGCTGTCTCAAAAAAACATTAAATGTCAGGTCAAGAGTGAAGAAAACATCAATTCACCTTCAACAGCAGTGATCCAGTCACTCCAGGGACAATCAAGCAGTGAATAGTATTAGGAGATTAAATATCACAGATGGAATTGTGCAAAAATGCTGTTGAAAGTTAGACAAAAATGGGTGCATTTTACATCTTGGCTCCTGTATTCTTACATCCCATTTGTTCTGAGTGGAGCTGAATTCTGGGATACAGGTCTTATGGAAAACCATTAAAAGACAACTTCCCTCCGTGATGCTGAATGTCAGACCTTGAAGTTAATGAGTTTCTCCAGGAAGACAACTAAAGGCTGCTAGGGAATTCATGGCTATGCACTGGCATGTGCTATCTCTGAGCTTCCTTGTCTAGACAGTACTGATGGACACTGTGGAGAGGGTTTTGAGTTTAAATGCTTTTAAATCTAATGTCAGCAATCAGGATCAAGGTCACAGATGTGGATTACTGAGGCCACACTCTTCCAAATCACCTTACAAGGTGCTGCCAGACAGAGCTGCAATTTGGGCAGACAGAGTACATTAAATCCCTGAGAATATGAACTCCTGCATTGGCAACATCTTCAGAAGCACAGAAGTTGTGACCTTTAAAAACATCTGTCTTCCAATGAATGCCATTTATTAGGTTTATGCTTGAACCAGCAAACTTCTGTCCACAAGCATAAGGTGTCAGCAGAACAGATCAAAAATCTAGTCAGCACTGGTTCAAAGAGAAACAATCTGCAGACTAGTAAGGAAACACGAGAGGGATTGATGGCAGAAGATGCAGTGGGTGAAGAACACATTGAAATCAGAAACAAAATCAGTCTCTTTAAAAGTGATTTCTGAGTGATACAGGAAATTTCTACAGGTGGTGGGGGAGAAACTGGTGCAGCAGGGTCAGAGGCACAGGCAGAGAAATACAGATTAGTGTACTCAGACCATGGTGTTCAGTGATTTTGCATCAAGAATTATTGATGCTCTTGTAGCTATCAACATGTCACAAGTCTCCTGCAAAGGATTCAGCTGTCCCAGAACAGGTACGGACACAGAGCAACAAGGGTGGCTGAGAACCTACAGCCTGTTGGTTGCATCCTAGTAAATGGGTGCTTATTGCTGGAAAAAAAAAAAAAGCAACTCTGTAAATAACTGTAAAGTAACTTCTGAGTAGGAGTTTGGCCACGAGTTTCCACTGATGTCAGTCAGGTTCTCCCCTTACTCCAGCACAGAGTGAGGCATCTGTGCACTTACAGCCTGGTTTGATCTCTTCCATGGAAAGAAGTGAGTCTTCAAGAAACTATGTCCTGGCACCACGAAGAAATACAATTTTTATCTCCATGAACAACAATATCAGCACTACTGGTATGTGACAAGCTTTCAACTTACCCCATACAGCTGTTGTGTGAGTTCTCACATCTCTGAAGTCACTTACAAGGCAGCCCCTAACCCCGCCCTGAGAGGGAGGTTTGCCTTTAGTTACTAAACAGCCACCATCTGTTGTGCCAACACTCCCTGGTAGTTCCAGTGCATGGTGCTTGGGTGGTTTTGCAGGGCTGTGGGCTGATGAACCTGCCTCTGAGGGCTCCCAGCCCGGGTGTGCTGTGTGGTCCCTCTGCCTGTGTCACATTTACCAGGAACAGCAAACACAGGTGCCATGGAGCACTCCAAGAAAGCAGCACTATTTCTCCTCAGAGACAACATCCTGCCCAAATCCTCACAACAAAGCTGAGGCAGCCATGGGGAAGTGTGAAGCACCCCTGGTTGGCCATGAGAATACAGAGAGGGCTGGGGGCTCTCCTGAAGGATTGGCACTGCTGAAGGAGAATGCAGCAGGAGCAGCCTGTGAATGCAAAATCAGAAAGGAGTGGATGGGACCACTCTCTGTGCACCCGGGAAACAAATCCTTTGACAGCCCCACCTGAGTCCAAAAGACAGCCCCACTTGAATCCAACAAGGAAAAACCCTGGAATTCGGACTAAACCTTGCCCAAAATGGATAGTCAAATACCACTGCAAGGAGCAAGAAATTCTAGCTATGCCCTACTTGCTAGTTACAAGCTTTCATTCCCTCACATTCACACTATTTTACAAACATCAACAGCAAACTCTGACAGAAATGCACTGACAGTGCACTTGTTTCAATGAGAAAAAAAAATTCCACAAACCAAAAAGCACCATGTTGGGACCTCACCCTCAGCCAGGAGATCATCAGGAAGCAACTACCAGCAGTAGGCATTTTATTTAGTCTAGCATCCACAGTAAGAAGACAGAGATCCCTTTCCTGGGAACATGGAAAGGAACTGTCCTTCCCTAGGGACACTCAGAGAAGCATGTGAACAGAACCAGCAAGCTGAAGCCTTAGCCTGGAACCTGTCTGGGAGGTAAAAAAGGAAAAAAGAAAACCAAACTAAATGCAAGCAAACAAAAAAATGCACCCAAAGAAACACCAAATTCCACCAAGATAAACAAATAGAAAGTAACTGCCCTGCTCCTGGAGTTATGGAGCCCAGAGGTACATAGAAGGCAGCACACTTTCATCCAGAAATCAAGAAAAAGAAGTTTGGAGGTCTACAAAAGAGAATGTGTGGGATGAGCTGTGGGTCCATCTCAGGACTGATAGACAGGAAACCACACTAACCTGTGTATCTGTATTAGAACCAAGAACATTGTTGAATTTAAACAACAATAAAAGCTTATCTCTAGAAATGCTTCACAGACCATGAGCCCTGGAAAAGCACTCATCATCAGTTGAGCTCATCAAAGTTGAGCACTCATCATCAGTTAGATGCTGGGTTTTACAGTAGTCTGAGTTTCTGGATGCTGTAGACAAGAACCTTCAGACAATGCTTGGAACAGGGAGGAACCAGCAGCCTGGAAGACCTAATGCTTCTGCAAGATTTAGGTGTTCTCTACAAATATAAATGTATATGAAGAATAGATAAACCACCATTAAACAGGACCTAAAACATCTCTTCTGGCCCACCACTACCTCAAATACCCCTTGCAGAGAGGTTAAAGTTCACATTTCAGTATTATACATTGAGACAAATCCAAAGCCAGTATTATTTAGCAAGAAAAGCTCATGAATGATCTCATCCTTCTCTCACTGAATTCCAGAGAAATCTCACTATGGGTTTTAGCAGGGGGTGAACTGAACCTAAAGCACTGGGTTGCATTGCTTTGTGTTCATTAGGAAAAACAGAGCTAATAAGGGCTGGATTGACTTGGTGGGGAAAGGCAGGAGCAGATCCTCTCTCAGCATGGATTCAGCTTTCATTTTTGAGGTGTTTATGCACAGCCAAAGAAAGTCAAGGTGTGTCTAATGACTTTCTAATCACAGCAAACATTGATCCTGTGTGAGTGGTCTGAAATCTACTATAAAGCTCGACTCAAGACATTGCAGAATAGAGTTTTGTAACAACTAATGAAAATAAACTGTTATTCTTTCTCAGAGCAATCTACTTTTATGGAATAACTGAGAAGAAATAAAACACAGCTACTGTCAACAATCCAGTAACACCTTCCCTGTCCAGGACCCAGACATTTGCTCCAGGCTGTGAAATGCACCTGTAAAACTTTTGAGACTGTCAGGATTTAATACAGAAAAAAAGTCTGAATAGCCAAACTAGTGGAACAGTCCAAAACAGCACCCTCAGCCTGGACCCACCAGTGCTTCTTCTTTCCTCTCAGTCAAAATCCACATCTGTTATAATCAGCCATTTAGAGATTGCTCTCCCAGTCTGTTTTGCTGGGCATACAATTCTGGGTCTTGGAAAGACAAGTGTTAAGAGTGAACAATAACTTTTAACAGGACTACTGACCAGTCATGTATTGGGAGCAAAGTCTTTTAACACTACATAGCTGCATCACTAAGATTAAGATTCCTCCATTGCTTGTGATAAATGTTCTTTGCTCTCTTCTTGTCTTAGTAATCACAGTTTGTGCATCACTGATGAATATTAAACCCACTTTTTGCTTTCTACAAAATCAATTCACACATCTCTGCATGAGCAGATGGAGGCTTCATTACCTGAGGGTGTACAGCTGCAGAGAGAAGCAAGTGAGCAGCACACAGATACCCACACTTACACCCACAGACTTAAGTGTTCTGTGGCTGAGGGGCAAATAGGAGATCCACTCCCTGCTCAGCTATCATACCTTTCTTTCCCTTCCTCTATTAACACATTATCTTTCATTCCCTGCCCTGGAGTAGGGAACTACTTGTTTTGCCCTCTCAGGGATTGTTTAGGCAACTGCTAATATCAAACCTTTTCACTACAAAACCAGCTGGCAGGATGGCTTTCTTTGGATCAGCTCATGGACATAATCCTGCAGCAGTGAAGCTGACCTGCCAGTGTGCACTCAGTGTTTGTGGCAGTGGAGCCAGACATCCCATCAACCCCTCACTCTTAAGTGTGCTCCTCAGTGCTACTCACTTGGCACAGTGCAAACACTTCAAGGTGGTTACAAGGTGCTCTGCTTGAAAGTGCTGTGTTGAAGGTATTGGCTCAATGCACCTCTGGCCCTTTGAAGTATCTTGCAGTTCCTCTTTATTGGAAGATGTGTTATCTGCCATCTTCCAGACCTCTCTGCATCCCAGGAGGCACTTTCCAGGTAGGAGGTCTGGCTAAACTGTGGACAAGAATGAATTCCTACCCATTGCAGGACATGATCCAGGCTGTGCCCAGGGGGCCAAGAAGGCCGATGGCATCCTGGCCTGGCTCAGCCATGGTGTGGCAGCAGGAGCAGGGCAGTGACCGTCCCCCTGTGCTGGGCACTGCTGAGGCCACTCCTCCAATGCTGTGTTCAGTTCTGGGCCCTCACTGCAAGAAAGACATTGAGGGGCTGGAGCGTGTCCAGAGAAGGGCAGCGGAGCTGGGGAAGGGTCTGGAGCACCAGAGCTGTGAGGAGCAGCTGAGGGAGCTGGGGGGGTTTATCCTGGAGAAAAGGAGGCTCAGGGGGACCTCACTGCTCTCTGCAACTGCCTGAAAGGAGAGTGCAGCCAGTGGGGGGTCAGCCTCTTCTGCCAGGTAATAAGTGACGGGACAAGAAGAAATGGCCTCAGGTTGTACTGGGGAAGTTTAGATTTTTTCAGGAAAAATTTCTTCACTGAAAGTATTACCAAGCATTGGAACAGGCTGCCCAGGAAAGTGGTGGAGTTGTCATCCCTGGAGGTGTTTGAAAATGTGTAGATATGTCACCAGAGGTTGGAGTGACATGGTTAATGGTGAACACAGCAGTACTGGGTTAACAGTTGGACTCAGTGACCTTAGAGGTCTTTTCTAACCTAAATGATTCTATGATTGTAACTCTTCCCTGCAAGAGAGGGCCGGGGGTACAAGTCAGTGCACTCTTTGGCTTGATTTGATAACATTAACAAGATCAGTACTTTGCCCATAAGACCTAAGCAACCATCTGACACCTAATAGGCTGCTCAGGCTGGATGACATGACACTGACCTGTGTCAACTCTGGATAATAGAAGTATCTCTTAATCCAGCAGGAACAGCCAGGGAACCACACTCTGATCCTCTGCACAGCTCCTGTGGGGCTTGTTATGCTTTTGGAGAGAAAGAGAAATTTGTGCCAGGTCAGACAAGAAACTCATTATTCCAGGAAACATTAGAGGGATGTTGCTTCATTAGCTTGAACTAAAGTTCAGTTTTTCCACCCTGACACACTGACAAGGGTGGAAGTTGTTGATGATTACCCGGGCAATAAGGGCATGAGAACCTTGCTAGCCTGTGTTGTTATCTATGTGCAATCCTCCTCATAAAAAAAAAGTTATTGGTTCTGTGCCAATTACTTTCTGAGGTTTGCCAGCACATGGCTTTGGTATGGAAGGTGCTGGGGAAATGTCAGCCAAGGAGTAATGGAGGAGTGTGTGTGGTGTAGAAGGGGGGCAGGATGCACAGGATACCCTGAGCCAAGGAGCTCCACTCCCAGAGGCATGACTGCATGCCTTTGCCTGCTTGCTGTTCCCCAAGCCATTTGACTTGGAAGAAAAAGTCTTGCCCTGTGAGTGCTCTCAAGAAATACAGCCTACTTAATTTGCTTGGAGGGAAAAGTGGCTGAGCAGAGTCCTATTCAAATTCAGAGAAATGGTGACAGACGAGTCACAGTGACTTAGAAAATGCTGTTGGGCCCCAAGTACTTACAGTGAGGTTGGCAGGACTCAGAGACCACGTCCAGATAGAACAGGGCTGAATGCAGCTGGAGACAGATGTAGGGCACAGAGATTTCTGCATCCAGCAACAAATATTTTTGAGCAGGATTGACCTCCCCATCAGTTTTCACTTGGCCAGCAGTGGTACCCAGAATGGAACTTTCTGTGATTAATGGCCAAGGCTGGTGCTTCTGGCTTTACTGCACTAACCAGGCATAACAGAGCTGGTTTAGAAATGTCAGGGAAATGCATCTTACTTTGGGAAAAAAACTGCAAATAAAAACATGACTGTATAAATAACCGGGTTTTACCAACTAACCTCAACATCCCTTCTTCCGCAGAAATTCAGACAATTACAGATTTAAAAATGCAGTAGACAAGAGCACAAAAACCCCATCCAGCTGCATTAATAAATAAGAGATTGTTTCTAAAATCAGGTTATGTGGGCTGCTTTCCTTCCTCACAACAGTCCTCTGTTCTTCAATCCATAACCACTCAGCTCAGACCCAGGTTATCTTAATTGTTCAAGATACGAATTTCATAAACACCTTTGGCACTTTAGCGGGTTGATGCCTGTAAAAGAACCATGATCTCAGCAAGAAGTATTGTTGATCTCACTTACAAATCCAACTTTGGATTTGGGTTGCAATCTCATTAGTGCATGTCTTGTCCAAAACACATCACAGAGGACATGCAGGAGGTGATGAGTTTTCTGGCTGACCTTCTGAGTGCACAACAGGGACAAAAATTGCAGCCATCTGTCTGCAGCAGCCCCAGTGAGTGCCCTGAAGGACTTCATGACATTCTTGGTACCCACCAAGCCCTGCTCCTGTGGAGGAAGGAAATTTGTCCTTCTGAAATCAGACCCACCAGCTCTGCATGTCTGTCATGTTCACTGCTCTGTATTTTGTATTCTCTTTCTGTTATGTTTTATTCAGGAGTTCCAGATTCCCATCACAGGTTATCAGGTTGCACATGACACAGCAAGTGAGGAGAAAAGCGTGTTGTATTATTTGATCTCAGACCCACCAGGTTTGCCATAAACCCAAGAGTATCCCCTGTAGGAGGCAAGCCCTTTTACTGAACAATGCACAGCTTGCCACACTTCACACATGGCTGGGTGCAAATGCTTACTTACTTATTTACTTACTGAAAATTTAGCTAAGCTCCAGTCTGAAAAAAAAATATGTGACAGTATGCAGCTACCCATAAATTTTCCAGGACTATGTCACTGCTGCTCCTTTTCTGCTAAGTGTCCAGGCACACAGGAGAAGTGGAGGGCTCTGCTCCCCTCTAAAACCCCAGGGATTCCCCTCTTTTCCATACTGATGGCCCCACCTCTGTGCTTCCCAGCAGTCCCAAAGGTACCATTTGTCCACCCAGGATCCACAGGCTGATCCCCACAGAGGCACCTGCCCAAGCACGGCTTGTGCAGCGTGTTACTGGATATGATCCTCCCATCTTAGGGAAGAGAGCTATGGGCAGGGTAGCTGGGCCACACCTACCCCTCTCAGGGCAAATGAGGGCCCTGGTTTGTTTTATTCAGCAGCACAGGCACAGCTGTGCAGGACTAACCCTGTGCCAGGCTGGTCAGCCTCAGCATAGCCTGACCTGCCCTCCTGTCCCTTGCCCAGCTCTCCAGACCTCCTCACCTGGTACACCTTGTTGGACCTTCATTTGAGCTCTTTTGGTCTGAGATTGAAAGCAAAGTGTTAAACTGAGCCTGGGAGAGGAGCAGCAGCCCCAGGACTCTTGACAAAGGGGATCCATGCTATTAACAGTGTCACAAGGGAACAGCTGTCCCAATTACAGTCCATGAAATATTTCTGAAATAAACTTCTGGAACGTGATAAGAAGGTCTGATAGGATGTCACCTCCTGGAATTAACGAAGCACTAGGAGTGCTGTAAGGTCACAGTCCTGCAACAAAGAGCAGCTCTGAAGGAAAGCCACTGCCCTCCTCTGCTGCTCGGATTTGTAGGATGTAGTCAAGAGGCCCCTGATGCCAAGGGCCACTCAGGCACAGGATTGGCCATAACCACATGTGCAGCCCTGGCAGGAGGTGCCAAACCCAAGCAGGTCTCACGACTCAGAAGGAAAGATGCAGCCTTGTCTTCTCTGGGGAATTCATTCAGCATTTGACTGCCCCTGGCTTCTGTACATCCACACAGGCTACAAGAACATTCCCTCCCTAAGCTGGACTGTGGGTCTGCCCAGCCTCTCGTGCTGATGTTTGATATCCACCTCCCAGGGGAGGAAGAGGCAACTAATACAACCCGTGCTGCACCCGTGCTGTGAACACAGCAGCCCAGCACAGGAGGCTGCTCAGGAGCCTCTGCTGTGATCTCCTGGTGTTGTATGAGTCAGAGCCAAGTCAGGCAACTTCAGAAAGCCAAACTGTGGGAATCTTATGGCATTTTCCTCCTTACATTCTAGGCACACTAATCAAGGCATGTGGGAGGAGGTCAGTCATTAATAGCCACCTCCTAATTTCGGGTGTTTCTAAAGGGCAGTGCACTGTACAGGTGGGAACTGCTGATAGGAGGCACACCTCACCACAGGAATATCCTGGTTTCTGCCATAGAAGAATAGCACAAGCAGAATGGCAACCCTTAATTTCTCCCCAGCTTTTCAGCCTACAACTCCTAATTTCTCACTAGCCTTTCAGCACATTATAGCCTAAAACCAGCTTGGTGACAGAACAGCAGTGAGAGGAGGCAGGTCCATGGGCTTCAACAGCTTTTATCTGACTCATGCTGCCCAATTTCCTCATTCTGCATGATCCCAGCTACCAGAAAATGTCAGGAGTATTAAATTAGCTGCATTGGGGTTTGTATGCACCTTTTTCCATTAGTAACGTTCCCTGAAATCTTCTGTTAAAGACTTATTTCAAGACCTTTTTTATTTAATTTTATTTTTTATTTTGCTAAAAACATTTAAGCTAAGAAAGCCTGAAGAAAATCGCTTACACTTAGAGTGAGATTTTAAAATGCCTCTTCTCCCATCTTCCTCTTGGTAGGACTGAGGAGGAATTATTCACAGTTTATTTCTCACTATCTTTTCTTCATCACTGAGGTGATGAATTTACATAAACTCATTTGATCTATAAATACTGTACTATTTCTTAATTTTCCTATAATAGGTCCCTGGACAAATGTGAAAATTTCAGTAGAGAAGGAGTTAATGTTTACTGCAAATTGTAGCTGCAGTGAGCTCAGGGAGAAACAGCACAGCTGGCAAAACAACCTCCCTCTAGGGCCTGATTTAAACCCCAGGAAATCCAGAGAGATTTTGTCATGTTTTCAGTTCAAGCAATACTTATTCTGTCCATCTCTTGGACCTTTCACACTCTTGTGAAAATTGGATGGACCTGCAGAACAAGCTACTGCAAAAAAGTTGAAAATATTTTCAGCTCTACTTATTTAATTTGAATAAATGTTGGATGTTTCATTCAAGAGACAGAAAGAGGAAAGCCTGGAAATATTCCTTATAAAAAAAAAGAAGTTGGGGTTTTTTTCCATTCAAAAGCATTATTTGTTTACTTTATAAACATCAAATCCTTTTCTTTCCGTTTCAAAGCTGAGGATCACTAAAGACCAAGCTGTAGTCTTTCCATTTGAAAAAGGGCATACTGAAAAGCTGTAAGTTTGCTGTAAGTAGTTCATGGGCACTGAAACTGTTGCACTGAATCTTTTTTATTCCTGGATACACCCAGAGGAGATAACAGGGGTGGGGGAAAAAAAAGATGAGAAAGACATCTACAGAAAGCCAGCATGATTTTTTTTTTCTCACCTGTCTGTATGATGAAGTCTTAGGTGCACACAGCCAAAGCACAACCTCAGCCCAACAAGGCCGATCTTTCTGAGATGCCCCAGCAGTCAGTGAAGAGAAAGGCCAAACTCAGCAATCTCTGGAGACCCTTCCTTGGGATGTCAGCCAGTGCAGGCTGCTGTGGACAGCGGGGTGGTGCTGTGGCAGATGTCTGCCTTGGTCCCAACCACCCCTGTGGTTTAACCTGCAGCCCCCAGGAATGGGGATGAGCCTTCCCCATGAGGGGAATGGGATGAGATCAGTGCCGAGCCTCTCACAGAGCACAAGGATCCCTGCTTGTCCAGCACTTTCAAGGAAGAGTTGTGCTGCACTTCAGCTCTACACGGGACTGGGACAGCTTTGGTGGTATCTGCAGAGGCCAGAAAACCCAAGAAGAAATTCCTGAGACTGCTGAAGGACTGGGGCAATTTTTCCTTAACACAGTTTTAGTTCTCCAACTTTCACAGGCCTCCTGCTTCAGTCTCAGGTGGAGATGAATAGAGGAAAAGCAGCTGTGTAGATATGCATGAGCACAAGACATTTACATCTCTTTCTATCGTAGTCCAAAGAACTAGACAGGTTACTTGTTTTGCTGTTCTTGGAGATGGAGAAGAACCAGAAAGAATCTTTTCCTAACTGGACAACATTAAGGATGCCAAAATAATCCTCATCTGTTACAAGCATTTTATTCCAATACAAACCTTCTTCCTGAGAACAGAAAGAACATGGCCATGACACAAGATGGTCTCAGCAAGGAGGAAAGAGAGTCTAGATATGAAGCCTGGAGTTCATGCAGGATTCACCACTAACCCTTATATTGCAACTGAAATAAATTGGCTTAATATTGCAATCCAAATCCAGCTGGAATTAGTCTCACTTGTCAAAGCTATACTTTTGAAAATATTTGTTTTGTTCATGTACTTTATGTATGTAAATACAAATAAATATCTGTAAATATCTTCTGTAACAATCTAGGAAAGTTGGGGGGTTTTTAAGTCTATTTCAGAAATTATTTTTTCAAAAAGAAACATACCAACAACACATTTCCTGCTCTTGTTCTAGGTAGCAGATTTCCCTGTTGGCACTGTGACTTTTTTTGATTGTGAATATGAGTCTTTTACCAGACCTTTGGAGCTTATCAGCTGGGAGGAGATAATCAGAAGGCCTTGGTGTTTATGGACAGGCAAAGGACAGATTCCAATGGTTTATAGAGGGCTGAAAGCTAATCTTCATAGACAGTGAATTTCAAGGAGAGTTTGCCTCTCAGTCATTAGTCCTTGCTGCAGCAGCATCTGAAGTATTCCTTACAGCTCGCAGTTCTGTGTATCCACACCAGCCCTGCTCCAAGGAGGTCTTGAGGCCTGGCAGGCTTCCTGGGACGAGTTGTGTGGTCTCCAACAACCATGTACAGCCAGGGCCTGCTGTTGACAGCGTGGCCAAGGCAACATCATGCCTCTGCTGCCACGGGTGTGGGCTCCAAAGCTCCCCCCACAGCTATCCCTGGAATGTGGATCCATCCCTGCCACAGGACACCTGTCAGCTCTTGCTTCAAAATCTCAATAAGGAATGGCTGGGCATTATCTAAACCCGGCAGGACTCGTTTGGATGAATTATTTCTACAGTGAGGATCCTGCAGTATAATGTTTCAACTAAAGTTTGGTGCTCTTACTCTTCCAGGCGTGGAAATCAAGAGAACACATGGAGAAGGATTAGGAGGACTGGATAACTCTTCACTGAGGTCACTGGTAAATAATCCACTTCAGCCCTTGTCTAACTACTAAAACGCAATCCCAAAATGGACACAGCTGATGAAATCAAAGTAAGCAACAAAACCACAAAAACTCTGTGTTCTTTGCCTTAAAAAATACCTCTTTACATAGAAGAAACGTGTTTTAAGACATTTAAATAAGTGCCTTAGTTGTACAGGGGAAGGAATGTGGGTGTGCAGTTAACTTGCTGGGTGCTTGCAGCCCAGCTGACACCAACAGGAGGGGACCTTGACTTCAGGGCCTGCTGAGAGCCACACTCCAAGTTGGAACCAAAGGGAGCCAGGACAGGGAAGGAAAAACTCACTGGTACCACTGGCTCTTAGATCCCAACCTCTTCTCTGCCTAGTGACACAAAAAAGTGACAATATAACAAATGTGCAACTCAGAGGGTGGGAGGTGTCCATTCCCTCCACCCCCAGCCTGGCTGGGGGCCGAGCTCCCCCCAGGCAAGGAGCCACGCTGCAGCATCCCAACAAGTGTTTAAGTGCATGTTTAGCTGTTTGTGAGTCAGCTGCTGATTTCAGAATAGCTCTTCTCCCTCAGAGATGAGTGCACTTGAGGAGCTTTGCTGAATCAGGCTGCGGGCAGATTGTTACGCAGGCGTGTTATATTCAAATGGCGATGTCCTTAATGAAAAAATGTACCTAGTCTTGTTCCAGCCATTTGAGATTTTGCCACTGACCAATAGGCAGCCTTTCTGTAGTCCAAGAAATATCATGAAAATGACAATAGAGCTGAAGTGTAACTGGTTTCAGCTTTTTAGAAGCTTTCCATTCCATTAGCCAGAAGCCAGGCGCTCAGGCCGTACATGAAATGTAATGATGGGTACATAACCCTTGCTCTGTGGTAGCAGAGTGACACATGTACCACGAACCACAGAGACAAAGGGAGAGACCATGGCCCAGTGTTCCTGCAGTCTGGTCCCACATATTCAGCCAAGCCAGGCTGAGGACACTTTGTACCTCAGTCACTGTCCCCATTTTCCCCAAATTCAAGTCCCTATCATCCCATGAGCCTTCGATGCCGCATTTTACAGCACTGAGTGAAAAATATCCCCCACAAGCTGTACTGGGAGAAGCGAACCTGGTCTTCCCTAGGCTGAGGGAGCTGACTCCACATCTTTAATTTCCCATGTGAATGCTGCAGCCCTTTCTCATTACAGTCTAGGCAAGCAGCTGTCACAACAGTCACCAGTGCCACCACTGGATTTAGTGAGGACCCTGTTCCTGGAGGCGTGGGGACACAGGTGCAGAAACCAATATATGGGCTCCAAGAGAAACAGGTGGCCCCTCTGGAGATCTCTGAGTGAGATGTGATGCCAACCCATCCTCCCTGTTCAGACTCTGGAGCCAAACATTGGAGCATGATGAGTGTGGGCAACATAGAGGAACATGCTGTTGCTTGGCTTGAATCACTTGAGAGGATACACTGGACTTGGGGAAATTCAGTTCTGTCTCAGTCCTTTTTCAGATCCCAATGATCATTAGCACAGCTAGCTGACAGGCTTAATTTTGGGATCACTGACCATCTCCCCATAGATCTTCAATGTCATTGAGTCTCATCCTGGTGGTGGGTCAGTAAAGGAAGGTGTTGTCCTTTGGACCATTGTTTTGCCTGTTGTGGCATTGGTACCTTCTGGAAACTCCAGGAGGATGTCAGAAGTCAGCCAAAGTGAGGGCAAAGTACTCCATAAAGACATATAGAGAAAAGGCTCCCAGGAACCCTCAACAAACCTCAGAAGTCCTACAGCCAGGCTGGCCTTGCCAGAAGCAAGAGGTTGAGCTTATCACCAAAAAATTATGATCATGGTTTCTAACTGATTTAGCCCCTGTTGGTTTTTTGCTAATCTGTTTCGATTCCATTTTGCATTTGGCTTTTTATTGCTGTGATGTCTTCTTTAGTATCGTGTCTTTTAACACATCAGTTATAGAAGTGCATGTCCTTGCAGTTTTGCAGAGGGAGTATTGGTTGGGTTGATCCGTATCACTACCATGTAGCCAAAACAGAAGAGACATGCACTAGTCAGGATAACATCAGTAATAACTTGCCTTCAACCTGGACACTAAAATAGGGCAGTTACCAACTGCATGCAAGTATTTTGTAACATTGTGATGGCATTGGTAGGCATAATTTTTCAAAACCATTTGAGCAAGGTAATCATCAAAGGGGCAAAGACAATTGTAGTTACACATCAGAGGTATCCCAGTGAAAAAGTTTCCAGAGAGAGGAGAAGCACAGGGGCATAGAAATAGATGGGATAAGAACTGTTGGCAAGACAACAGAAAATGGCATCAGGAACAGAGGAGACCTTCTGCTGATGTTTGGAGAGGGCCAGTAGCACAAAAACACAAGGCATCAACGAGGAAAATCAGAGAAGAAGAAGACCGCTTGTGCTCTGAGTTCTCTTTCTGATGGACTTTCAGGAGCTCGGTGATTATGAATGACCAAGGCTGCAGCCAGCACTGCAAACTGTTATCTCCATAGTGTCATACACTCACAGTTAATTTATGGCTGTCAGGGACTAAGACTTTTCTCTGTGTAGTGGCAATGCTTAATATGGCGCAAGAAATACCCATTTGTATGTGTGTTGCTACTGAATAGATTTAGCGGACGATTTCATTTTAAAGTTGGTATGATTTGCCAGTCTTCCAAATACTGCCACCCATGGTCTTGAGCAGCCTGGAGGATATAATGAAAGACATATTCAGTTACAAAGGCAGGACCCACCCAAGCTACAGGTGTATCTTGTGTCAGCTAACATGTAAGTACAATTTTATTCCCACATTAAGAGCTGCAGTATAGCCAAGGGCTATTTATGAACTTTACAGTGATATTGTTGCTGCCCTTTGAGTTAGGACCTGGAAACCTGAACACTTGCTTGAGTAGTGAAACACAAATTGCTGGGTTAGGAGGTCATTTCCCTGATGGCTTTGCACCTCAGGACTCCTATTTTCAAGCACTTCTAACTACAGTATATGCACATTTAAGTGGAGTATTCCTGTTTGCTGATATGCTTCCTCAGGCTGGAGCTGCAAGGGGGACTTCAAAGACACTGTGGAAATCATTATGAATCACAAGACTTGACACATTTATACCAACTGAAGTTCTTAAAGATTTAACTTGGATTTTGATTCATAATGGGATCCCAAATATGTCAGAACTTTGCATCTGTTTCAACAAGGGCAAGGAATTAAATCAGTCCACTGACTCAGTTGCAGTATCAGGGAAAGAGCTCAGACTCACAATTAAGAGATCCCTCTCATTTCAGGTTCAGCTAAGCCTCAGTCTTTTCTGTTAAGAGCTCATTGATCAGTCTTCAGACGTTTCCCTGCCTGTCAGGCTTATCTGAAAACCTCCTCTTGGTGTATTCTTCCCTTCTCATTGTCTGCAATCAAGCATGGATTTTTTTTTTCCATGATCAGTATGAGCTGATAATGCTGATAAAGATGTTCTGGTCTTGGTTCTTCCACCAAGGTGGCTGTACAACTGCAGCCCGTCTGCCTTTGTAATGAAAAGGATGAAGAGGAAAGTGATTTGGAAAAGATGCTGTGCCTATTTACAAGGCCAGCTCGAGTTATAATTAGGCAATGCTCAACTGGATGTGAAAGAGGTCCCTGAACTGTAATGTAATACTTGTGTGGAATACAGTAGAAACAAATTTGTAACACCAAACCCAAAGACTGGATAAAATATGGAATAAAACTGAGCAGATTAAA
>VXBR01003140.1:825749-864289 GCA_013400215.1 Cisticola juncidis | reverse complement strand
GGGGGGGGGGGGGAGGAAAATGCAGGATTAATATCTACACTGGATTTTCTACCCACATTTTACACCAAACCTTCTTTTTATCCTGCAAATTAACTCTCTCCATGTCTAAAATGTTTCCATCCCACAGAGAGAGGGAAGAGCACAGACAGGGGAGAACATTTGACAAGTTGCAACTATTTTTTTTTTAATCTCATTAACTATTTAGCTTTACCTCAGGATGTGTAAATAAAAAGCATCCCTCAACTGTACTGCTGCCTTGTATCTGCCAGACCTTCTGGGGGCTCATGGGACCTCCCCAGGCAGGGAGAAGTCTCCGACTACTGATAGCATATGGATCACATTTGGTAAAAATGGGGATGAACCAAAAGTACAGGTATTTGGAGGCTAAATGAACCCACAGAATCGCAGAATATTCTAAGCAGGAAGAGACCCAGAAGGAGCATCAAGTCCAACTCTGAAGTGAAAGGCCCATAGGGGTGGAACCCACAACCTTGGTGCTGTTAGCACCATGCTCTAACCAGCCCCATCCATTCTATCTTGCTGATTCAACATACTCCAAATTTCTGACCTCATATTGATTTCTGATTTTAGTGGAGATGGTGTTTATAAGAACCAATTGCGACTTGACCTACTTATGTTTTCCAGGTCTAAGAATAGCATGTTTGGGCTGCTGCTGCCTGCCAGGACTGGCAGCTGTGTCTCAGATCACCATCAAACATACTTGAAAGGGTGTTTTCCACTTAAGGAGATTGACAAGATGCCTTTTTTTTTGGGTTTCACTTATTGATGTGGGAAAAAAAAATTACTAATTTCAAAGTATTTGTGACCTAAAATGAGCCTTGCAAGAAGTCACCCTCCCTGTCCCTGCAGCAGCCCTCACTCAGCCCATCTCTGTGTGGTGCTCAGGACTCTGCTGTCCCTGGTTCACTGCACACTGCACCAGGCCCTAATTTTGCACCTGTCTTTCCATTATCCTTTTCTGGGTTTTCCACTTCATTTTAACATATTTTTTTCCCAAGATCAAATACACTCATGGGTTTCTGGTGACAGCCAAATATCTTTGATTTTTTTTTTCTCCTTTTATTTCTAATTTTATTTTTTTCCTACTTTTAGGATTATAGAGCATCCTCTAGGTAAGAGTTGTCAGATTTCTCTCCCTGAGAAACACCTGTGTTTTACAGAACTGAAACTGAAAAATAATTTATTGCGAGTATTAGAAGTTGTGGGGAAGGTAGAGAGGGTGTGGAATAAGGCTTGAAATTTTATTTTAAAGAAAGCAAAGGAGGAACCTCCACTCCCTCTTCACTGAAGGGTGGTGAACTCTGTGCAAATCCCTGGATGCATTTCCCAGGGAGTCTGAGGGAGGCTGCAGCTCCCCCAGGGTCACAGCATCACACCCAGGGCCAGAGCCACTGCCAGGGGCTG
Organism: Cisticola juncidis; assembly: GCA_013400215.1. NCBI lineage: Eukaryota > Metazoa > Chordata > Aves > Passeriformes > Cisticolidae > Cisticola > Cisticola juncidis. The sequence continues at coordinate 862,864 of VXBR01003140.1, read as the reverse complement.
CCTTTGCTGCTGTCTGGGATGCTGAGTGCCAATTATACTGCACATTCCTCCCCGCTGAGAGCAGCTGACTGGTCCTGGGGACAAAACATGAGCTTCAGCACTGCAGTTGGAGGCACAAATGGTTCCTTGCCCAGGGAGCACTGGGGACTGGCACAAGGGAAATTGTAGAGGAGACCCCATGGAGGTCTTTGTTGCATGGATACCCACACTCCCTGCCTGAGAAACACACCTTGTGGTGCTCCAGACCAGAGCCCAGAGACCCCGGTGCCAAGTGAGGGGTGAGGACCAAGCTGAGTGAAGAGAAAGGTGACTGACATGCCCTGGGCAGCTCTGTGTGGGAGAGAGGAGCTGTCCTCCCTGGCTGGGGAGATCCTCTTCCCCTGCTATCCCTGTGCCAGCACTCTCTCTGTCCCCAGCTGCACCATCACCTCTTCCCACAGGTTTGCCTGTGAGATATTAATTTCCCCTTTTCAAGCAGAGGGACAAGCAGGACCTTCACTGGGCTGAGCCTGAGCCCCCAGCTAATTGAATCTTGTTTTGATGACTGTTGGGCAGCTTTCCACCATGGAGTGTGGCTGTGAGGCATCTTCTCCCCTGCAGTCCCTGAGATGCACACCAAGCCCTTCCTTTCTGGCCACCCAAACCACTACCACCATGTAAATGTCACCATTTACACTAAATGCCTAACAGAAAGTCAGAGCCAGCCTCTCCATTCCCCAGACTTCAGAGACTGAGGATAGGATTTATCCAACTCCATGCACAGATCTCCTGCAGGCAGGAGATGGAGGATGGGTCTCCACCACCTTTTTTTCCTCTTGCTTCAGCTGCAGTTTGTGAAGACAGTGGCTGGCCAAGGACATGCTATGGTAGGGCATGGCCAAAAACTGATCCTGACTGAGAGGTCCAAATGTAGAAGATTTAAGACCTGTACACTTTCAGCCTTTGAGACAATGGCAAAGAAGACAGACTATTTAAAATATGAAGGGCTTCTCAGTGGAATATGATGTTTATTAATGAGACGCTTATTTGCATTAAAATCAGTTGTATTGATTAATACTTGTCATTCATAATGGGCATGTTTTGTAGAAACATGTTTTGACCCATGGTTCTTTGTCACCTGATAGCCATTACTAACTGCCACAGCTTTGTGATTTGCTGCTTTAGAATAGCATAGATCACTTGAATCACACCACTGTCATCTTTACGACTGAGCACTGCAGGGTTGATGAACAGGAATATCCTTATCTCCTTGGAAATTACATTTAGATAAGTTTAAATTTTAATTAGTACCTCTAATTTATAGTCTATTATCTATTTGGTAAATAAAAGTGTTTACAACACCTAAAAAGTAATTTCATTAAGTGCCCTCTCAAAAACACTGTTATCATTGTGTTTTATAACAGTGGTAGTGTTCCAAGATCAGACCCTATCGAGGATGCACCAAGGAATTAAATAATAATATCCCTGTCTTAAAGAACTTATGTCTGTACTCAACAGTATAAAAAGAGATAGCCAAATATATGGGTTTTCTTTGCATTTACTGCAAATAAATGCATGAGGAAGAACAAGTAATCTAAAAATGTTTGGAGAAAACTGGAGAAAAAATCTTTTCTACTGACACAATCAAATATAATGTGCTTAATTCAAATAATCCAGCAGAGAAAAATTCTGCACTCAAATACCTGCAACATTGTGTGACTCATTTGCTGTGTACTGATGATAATATTCTTCATGTTGGTTTTGTTTGGCTTCATTTACCCAGTCCTTAACTTCAGGACTGCCAGGAAGCAGCACTAGGGCAATCATGCTGCTGTGATGCACAAGGAAAGCAGGGCTGTGGACTGTAGCTTGCTCTGAATTGCCTGGGTAGTTGCTTCTTTTCATCCAAAGAATTGAACAAAATTGCAAAGTGTTTCTACTAGGAAGAAAGGCTAAGAGGTTTGTTCTTTTGCAAGTATGTAAAGCATTTTTCCCCTGAGTATACAGTAAGAGACCATCAGGAACATACATTGTCTCTGGCCTTGACTCCTTCCACCCAAAGTTTCATGCTTTGTTTCTCTTTTTCTCACAGTTTCACAGAAGGCAGTTCTCTGCCTACATACCTGAACCCTGATGGTTTTTGTCTGTGTCTCACAACTATGCAGCAGCTACCTCACCTTTCCTTCTACTGAGGTTTTTTAATCAGAGCATTGGGAAACAACCTGGACCTTAGGGTCCAAACTCATCATTTTGTCATATAATCATAGAATTATTTGGGTTTATGGAACCTTTAAAGATCTAGTCCAGCCCCTGACCATGGGCAGGGACATTTTTCACTAGATCAGGTTGTAAGCCTAGTCCAACACTGACTTTGAATTCTTCCTGTGATGGGGCATCCTTCTCTCAGGAACCAATTTCAGTGTCTCATCATTCTCATCACTTTGCCCACATGCAATAATTTTCCAGTATGTCTGAGGGCCTGATATTTCTGGGTCTGAGAGATTTTAGCCTGCTAGCAGCTGCTAACTTTCTTCCCAAGGGAAAATTTCTCAAGAAAGCTTGTTATCAAAACAATCTTGGCAAACAGCTATCCTTTCTCAAAACAATCTTTCTCCAGGTGGTATTTTGCCTTTCTAGCTCTCAAAAAATCATTTTAGCTGTTTCTCTAGTTTAACCAATGGGATTAGAGAGGTGTCAGTCCTATTCACCAATCATGTTAAGTTCGTATCAGAACACCTTATAAAAAGTAGTAAGAGTTAGACAATAAATTTTCCTATGCTCTTTGCCTTCTGAAATATTTGGAGTCTCTCATCTTTTTTTTCATGTCCTACAATGACACTATGTCTAACCAAGGGGGCATTCAATCTTCCCTTGCTCCCCAAAATGAAAGCAGCTGCCATGGTCAGAAGCTTCTGCATGCTGATATGACCACTCAGCCCCAAGCACACTAAGGATTTGTTAATTCTGCTTCTGTTAGGTGGTGTTTTGGATGCATGAAGTCAAAACACACAGAACAGAAGCAAACACACAGAACAGCAAACATCCAATCCCTAAGTAAGGCATCAGCCTCTCAGAGCAGAATGTATGTGGGACCAAAAAAATTTAAGCATTGACTTTACTGCTTCTGCTGCATCCATTTTGACCTGGCTAGAAGCTACTTTGGCTCCAGAATGAAGCAGATCCATGTCAGGGTGAGGGTATGGATAACATGGACATTAAGCTTTTGATAGGCACTTCATAGCATGGTAACCAGAGAATTATCTCACAGGCTGCATGCCCCCTGTGTTCCCTGTGCAGTGACAGTGACCCCTGAGCTAGCAAATATCTTTGATAGGAAGGAGATCTACACTGAGGTTGAATCTAAGCTACCAACTTGTGCTTTGCTTTGAGCTTTTTACTTCAAAAAGGCAGATGAAGCCTTTAAAATGAAAACCTTTGCTCTGTTTCTTCTTTTATTCTTTTTTTAATTAGCAAGTAACATGGAGCTCAATGAATGAAAATAACATTGAAAATTGAGAAAGTGCTTCACAGAACTAAGTTATGCCAATTGTTTTAATGGAAAAGCATGCTTACTTTCTTGGACCCCATTTTGCCTGCCCTACAGCCTTGTTTCTAACCAGACTAATTGCTCTTGTTTCTGCAGGACTTTCTGCACACTTTCTGCAGAAAAGACATGGATGCATGCAATTGTCACTGTCGATTAAAACTCATTTACAGCCTCAATATCTGCACTGTGCTGTGCAGTCGCTCAGCTGAGCCACAGACACACAGCCCCTCCTCTGCCAGAGCCTGATGATATTGAGAGTGGCAGCAGCTTCTTGCAGGAGTGCTGAAGTTGTGCTAATGCTCTTTCTTGGTTTTAATTTATCCAGGCTCTCTCTCACAACAAGATGACAAATAAGAGCCCCAGGAATCGAGGGGATGTGCATGGACTTCTAGTGAGTTCATAGTTGTGGTGCTGGACTAAGAACTTGTCTCTTAGGTGATAAAGGCCTCTGGAGCAAATTCCCACATGCCGAAGGATTGCTATGCGTGTGCACGAGGTGCACAGTGAACAGAAAGACAGCTGGCCTTCCTTGTACTTGTCCATGTGGCAAAGGTGATTTTTATTTGGGAATACATTGGTGACAGGGAAGGCTGTTCTGAAGCACCTTATTTGCCTAGGACAGTGATAGGCAATCTGCCACGTGAGACAAAAGTGTCCAAGAGGTCTTGTTCTCTACCTGTAGGAAAGACTTCCATAACATCCCCATTCTCCATATGGGATTTTCATATGAGAATCAAAAGCCTGCTCAAGAAGCATGTATCTCTCTGTGCCTCAATATGATACTTTAGTGACCTCTTCTGCAGTAGTAATTTCAATGGTAAACATTTCTTGTAGAACGAAAATAAGATACCTGCAAAATGGCAAATGATTGTGCTTCCTTCTGTCTACTTCCTTGAGCTTAAAAAATGTGAGAAACTGCCCATTTCCTGACTACACAAGACACATATGGCTAGAAGAGCTGGATCTTGATTTGAAGTATGATTATAATTTTCAGATCATCAATCCAGGTCTCTGCTCTTTCAGGATTTTCCTTGGAGGAGAGATCCAAGCCAGCTAAATCAGTGTACAATTGGATGTGCAACTTGACTTTCTTTTGCCTCTTGTTCTGGTTTTGGGACACCAAAGCTCAAAGGTATGCCATTGCTGTGAATTCTTGCTGAAATAGGAAAAACTGAGTGTTGTCACCTCCATGACTACTTTGTGAAGAGCCTGTAGAAGTTTTAAGTGGAGAAACAGAGTTGGGTTACTACTTCCAGGCTCAAATATTTAAATATGATGAGCCACATTCCCTAAGTCCAAACAAATTTTTCTTTAAATAGCAAAGGTGTTCTCTAGACTTAGGCTATTGTTATTCCTTTGGATGATATTTCCTCTGCAAGCACAAGGGCAAGAAATTTACTTTTTGTAAAAAGCAAGATCCTCATCTCAGATCTTCAGAACCTACATGTCTAAAAGCTCCCAAGCTGAATAAAAATATCACAGGCTTAGTGCTAAATAAACCTGTCTCCAAATGCTGCCTTGTTTTTCAAGTGCATTGACTTGGTACCTGGACTTCTCTTTCCTTCAGCACTTTTTTGTTTCATGTACAGAGGGGAAAATAGTGTTTTAGACAGTAGCATGATAACATTCTTGCAAGTAGGTCCAGAGTCTCTTTTTCCTCTTTTCAATGCCTTACATTATGACATATTTTCAAGTTTAAAAACTGCTAGGGAAGGAAATTTCTTCAGAAGTGTCCTTTGAGTCAGAGATAAAAGTGATGCCCAGCAGGTATAGGCTAGCAGTAGTCAAAGAAAAGATGAACTCGCAGCAGAAGCTATGAAATTCACTCCCTCTAGTTCTGCTACTGTACGAGACTATTCTTTATTTCTGATCTTTTCTTTTCCCATCCACTGACTGTATCAATAAATGTGCAAACAGTCTGCCTGTGAATCTGCATTCTTAGCCTAATTATCCAGCTGTTTATGATACTTTCCCTAAGGACAGGACTCAGACTGCCAGCCATTTCATGCACTGACCCTAGCTCCATCAAGGGATGACACATCTGAACACCTCTGCAGAAGGTGGAGCACACCCCAGGGCTGTGGGAGCAGCTTGGACCTCAGGAAGGCAATATTCAACTTCCATGTTTAGCAGCGTTCTTTTGACACGCCAGTGAGCATTTAAGATCTTCTGCCTTGGTAAATCTGAGGGTTTGTGAAAGTTCACTGATAATCTCTGGAATTACACATTTGGATGCAATGCTATGAATGCAGGAAATGTTAAGATCCTTTTGCAAAGGGAAAAAAATTACCCGGAAAAGCGGGATAAGAGTATCCAGATGTAACAAGAGAGATGCTGGTAGTGAGAGGAGTGCTTCTGAGAAACCTGCTTTTATCTCCTGCAAATCTGTTTTGCCATTTCAAACCACATTCCTCATGTGCTCTCACCTCGTGCCACACATATTTAATTTAAACCTGAGACAAGCCAAGAACAGAAACACAAATTCTGTGTCCATGGCTCTCTCATGCCATCCCCAGCTTCCCCAAGAAAGCCAAACACGCAGAGGAGAGTGACACAGAAACACCTGTTCTGGCACAGCAAATTAAAATGTTGGATTCATCGGTGCTACAACATAAAATCAGTGTTGCACATTCAAGGGTCCTTTAATGGACATCAGGGAAGAAACTACATTCTTGTCTGGCTAGATAAATTAAGTTTTAGATAATAATATTTAGATATTAGTATTGCTAATCCATTTCTAACTCCCAGCCCTTAAAGACTTCCATGTTGAGGAACAAACACCTTATAAGTTGTTTCTAACTCCAGAAACATTTACAAAGGGAGCTGCTATAATACCCAGAAAACTTGAGTTTGGAAGATCAAATTACTATTCCCAGCCAATTACCAGAGCTGTGACAGACTGAGTCTCCTGGCTCAGCTCCTGGGGTCTCAGCTATCAGTACAGCTGCTCAGACCAAGGCAGTTTCATTGTGTTATTGGAGAACCTGTAATAAAATACCTTATTTCCATGCTTTCTAAGTTACCTGCACTCCATGCACCTCCTCTGTGACAGTATTGCAGGCAGAAACTAAATCAGCCTGTGCTGACTCCTGCCTATCCAAACAGCAACCAACACCTCTGTGTGCAAAATGCCTCAAACACACCTTTTCCAAGTAAACTAAATGTTGCTGATGTTCTCTGATAAATAAAAGCCCTATAAACTGTTCCCAGTGGTAGAGCAGTGAGCAGAGAGAAGTGTATCTGAAGGCAACTCCTTTACACTGAAGTTTTATATGAAGAATATGCTGAAGCTTCATCATTAATAATTAAATACCTTGCTAAACTATTAATGCAGCTTGTTGATGGCTTCTGTTTTGCTTATGGCGTTTCAAAGGTGTTGACTGTAGGCAAGTATAGATCTTTGTGATGAAAAAAAAATCCTTGAAAATATTAAAATATCTTTGCAGTTGAAAGTCTTTCTCCAGACAGGGACTTAAAACTGAAATGTGCTGTCTGCAAGGCAGCATTCCTGAGGAGGAAGATCTAAAAATCAAAACAGAGCTCAGTAAAGTCACTGCAAAGAAATCTATTTGGTGTTTGACCAGCTAATGTCAGCCACTTACAAAACACAGAAGCTTCACTGCATAAGGCCACCGCTAGAAGTATGCTGGGCTAGACAGAAATTGTCTGAAGTAGTAGCTGTCATTATTTTCAAACTAACACCAGAAGTGGTTATTCAAGGCACTCCAGTGCTGAGAAATCAGGTATGAGACTGCAGTACCTCACTTTTCATTGCAGTTCCCCTCCATTTAGAAAGAGCTTATGGATTTCAAGGCAGATGGTATCTAACAGACAAGCACTATCCCGGTTTCTGGAACCTACCATGACATTGCAAATTATCAGAATTGCATGTTTGAACCTGGAGAGATGTGACAGAGGTTTTCCGATTATTTTTCTGTTCAGAAAGGTTTCTAATCAGCTGGTGAAGGGTTGCACAGAGAGGCCTGGAGTATTCCAGTCTCAACCTCCACAAAGCAGAGGGCACAAATGCCAGGTGTGAGATTTATAAAAATCCTTGTCTAAGCTCACTTTGCTAAGAATGATCCCACTTGGCCACGAGCAATTTTTGATGTGCGCCACATGCACTCTTCTCTGAACAACCCCAAGCTGATCCACAGGTAATATTTCTCTGGTGATGATGACAGCCCATTAAGGGCAAGTGTCCCAGTGGACTGCATTAGTAATTTCATGTTAAAATAAAAAGGTTTACATGAAAGGAAAGAAGGAAAACTAAGTTCAGAACCAAAAAAATATTCTGCTAGCTTGTAAGTTGAGTCCCAGATGTGGAAAAGCGCCCCACCTCACCCCAACCCCACATCCTTGCCTTTGTGTTCACACAGTTAAACAACCAACTTCAAAATGCCAACATTAAATCATCTGTCAGTGCAGTAAACCTTCAGATGAGCACTGCTGCCCTGTCCTTGAGAACACAGGGAGCTCCCGTTAGTGCTGTGATCCACTGAGCTGGGATTCCCGTGCTGCTCATGGCTGCAAGGCGTTGGAATGCTGGAGCCCATCTGCTCTGATGTTTGTGTTAAATGGGTTGTTCATGTAAACACCAATGTAAATGGTCAAAGTCATTATTTCCTCGTAGGAAGGTGCTCTATCTGTTTCAGCTAGAAGGGGCTGCTTCTGTTGACTCCTGCAGCCTTCCTGCAGACCTGTCATTGCAACGTGATCTCTAATCAATTAGGCCACTTCAAAACAAAATGAGAATATTGAGTGTCACTGGCAGATGGTGAAGATCTGTACCAAGCAGATAAAGTCCCTGTACATTTTTGATGAATATGAATGAAAATAATAATAAGAAAAAATTGAAATATTGCTTGACTTTAGACAAAAAATCATGTTCTGCTTCAGTTGGACAGGAATAGCAGAGCAAGGAGCAGTGGCATCAGAGGGGGTGTTCTACTGCAGCCTCATCTTCATCACTGAGATTCCCAAAAGCCTCCACTCACAAACGAAGCCTAAGAAAAACAATTGTAGTTTTGAGTACTTTGCAGTGCAATCCAGTTACCATGGATAATACACAGCTTCCTCCCAATGTCATATAACACCAATATTTTTTGGCACCATGCTGGGGCAGAGATATTTTTCTTGGTGGCTGGCCCATCTTCCAGAAAGGGCACTTTAAAAACTACCAAAAAGCTTTCAAATTGCTTTTGTATAACACTATTGGTCTGGATCCTTATCTTGGCAATTTAACATCAAAATGTCACTGCCTGATCAAAGTGCTGGAATTCACACTATTTTTTCTTTGCTTGAAGAGGCAAAACGATTAACTAGGTTATTAGAATAAAAACTTAACAGTGTATGTATCCACAACATTTTGCTCCCACTAATTAATCTCTGATCGAATAACCTGCCAGAGGATCAGCTTACTACTGAGATAGAGATCACAGCACACAGAAGCTTAATTGGATGGGAAGTAGTCCCAGAAGGACACAAGTCCACTGCATCCTGATGCTGTGCTGGATCAAAGGCTGCCAGGGGCTGGGCAGAACTGGAACCCCATGAATGTGGCTGCAAATGCAGCTGCAAGGCTGTGCTGGCAGCAGGGCCCTCAGTGCAAGCACCAGGGCACCAGGGCACCAGAGCACAGGGGAGAGAGTGTGTCCTTCATAATGAAAAGGGTCCTTACCCAGCTTTGCATCCCTGGAGCAGGCAAGCTTACATCTCTTACTGTGAGAAGTTAGATTGGCAGGTGTCATCTGCTCTCTCTTCACTGCTTTAAGGGAAGAGTGTGAAGGACTTGGTCACAGCTCAGCACTGTCCAGCACTGTCCAGCACTGTCCAGCACTGTCTTTAAGACCTGTCTTGTTTTCAGTACATGGTCAGCACCCCATGGACACAAACCCGTCAGCGTTTTCTGGAGGATGTGGGTTGCAATGTTCAGAAAAGTCCTTCTATGAGGCTAAAGGTCAATCCAGTAATGAGTAACTCAACATGCAGCTTCTCCAAATTAAAATCAAAATTGAATATTGGATCACTTTAATGAAATTAATCCATCACTTCTGCTAACTGAATTGTGGTTAAATGACCTGGGGCAAATTGAAGCAGTCCCTGTGGAACACTTCTTAGCACTACAAGCAAATTAAAAAATAAAATGCAGGTCTTCCTAAAAACAATCTTAATTCAGTTTGTTATGAACCTGACTCCAAGTTCTGCCAGCAGCCTGATAATGCTGCTAAAAGACAGACATACTCTGCTGCAGAAATAAAGGAGAGCAGTTCTTCAGTTCTCCTCATTCAATACTGAGATGAAAGGTCCTTTCCTTTACAAAAAAAAGTTACTAGCTCTCAGTAGACCATAATCCTCATGTTGGAGTCTTAAGGTTAACAGCCTGGGTTGGGACATTCATCTTTTGAAATGTTTTTCATACTTGGATAAATCATTCCTTTCCCTCAATGCAGTACCTTTTTTGCCAGCAGCCATTCAAAAATGAATGAAAAATCTATGAAGGAATTTCAAACAAAAGACAGCAGACACCTCAAGCTTACAAGGAGTTTTGAGAAGACCTACAGAAAACCCAGATGGGTGTGTGATACAGCATTATATGTTTTATTAGCAGCAGTCACAGTAGCTCACTGCAGCATCTCCCTCGCTCCTCTGGGTGACTCATTTCTCCCTCATCCCAAACTCTGCGGCCCATCACAGTGCAAAATACTGACTTTGCAGAGCAGCATTAAGGGATGAAGAGCATGCATTCTGAAAGTTCCCAGGCTTCCTTTAACAAAAACAGACCTTGCTGAAAGAAAGCAGGGCCCAGGCATGTGCACAGACTTGACATTTGAGAGATTGTCATCACACCAGCACTAATGAAGTTGGCACTAACGCTCACCACTGGTTGTACCTGGGTGAAATAAATATGTGCAGATTCCTGACATCCAAGTGATTTGTTGCAGAAATCACTCAGCAGAGGGTAGCAAAGGACATTATAAAAGGAATCTGGAGCAGGAGTGAGGTGAGCCTCACAGGTTTAACCTTGCTCAGTCTCCTGAAAAGGTGTCACAACAGGATCATGGCGCACACATGGATGTGGAGGAATTACTGGATCTTTCCCTGCTGACTTTGCTTGTGATAACCAAAGGTGCACTGACTTCTGCAAAGTCTTCACTGGGTGAAATATGGAAAATAAGGTAAGGACTGGCAATTTGCGGCCTGTGTTGGCTGAACTTCCCCAGGCAAAGTCAGGGAAGACAAGCACAGAGCAGCAGCTCACCCTGGAAAGCAGATCCACAAGGTCCTAGCCTTTAAGGAGGGAGGTGTAAGTATAGGGACATAAGCTGTGTCACAGCACCTGCCTGCAGAGCCAATAAATGGGTCTCAAATACCTTCATTTCCTTGCTGACTCCAGGATCTTGCTGCTCTGATCATCCAAGTCAACACCTTCTGAGACCAAACCCAGCCAAGGGCTGCTCCAGGTGAACAGCATGGATAAGGCTGCACTGGTCTGGGCTCCCACAGCCCTCTGCAGCCCCCAGAGGGCTCTCCTGGGGGACTCAGACAGAACTTCCCACTGCCTGCCAGGGCCTGTGAGATGCATCCCCAGTTCCATGAGATGAGACCACTCTGCTGGTTGCCTATGACTCACCCTTCATGCTTCTTCAGACTCTGCAACTAAGGAATCCCAAAATGATAACCAGCATCTCAGAGATTTCCCCTGAGCCCAGGGAGGATGAGGGCTGAGTACCATGGCAGGGGAGGCAGCTGCCAGCTGTGAGCACAGCTTACAGCTCCACACCACTCCAGGACACCAGAGCCTGAGCCCCAGGCAAGGTCCATGATGATCCAGTCTCTCAGAAAAACCTGCTGTTACTGCAAGTCTGTATGTGAGGCAGCCAGCCTGACAGAGGATTTCTTTTGCTCCCACTGGTTTCTACTCTCTGCTGAGAAATGTTTTCATGGCAAGAAACACTAAGAAATATACTAATATAAAGCAAAACAGGAAGGGGGTAAACAAATGCAAGGATTAAGTTAAATGTGGTGTTTTCATGGTGTTTCTCAGAACCTTCTTCATATCAGCTGCCATGAAGATGGGGATGCTTTCCTCTTTGAAGAAGCAAGACCTCAGCTGTGGCTGAACCTGCACATTTTCTGGTTTAGCGGCCAGAATAGTCTCTTCTATTTACTGGTGCAAACACCTCCATAAAGTTGTGCCAGTGGCTCTGCAGAACATGTCTCATACAGTGTTTTGCATCCAGCGTGGAAGCATCCCAGATTGATGTAGCAAGCCTGTACTTGGTGTCTGCTTAAGATCCTCACCAGAGTAGAGGGCTGAGCTAACTCCAGCTCCTGCCACATGTTTTTCACACCCTGCTGCAAATCCCTTCGAGGAAATCATCACCTGTGTATCCCAAAGTGGGCTCCAGAAAGTGAGGCTGGACCCAGGTGTCACTGCAGCTAAAATGATTTGGTACCCAGCACCTTCACTGTGTCCTTGTGAGCACAGACTGATGGCAGCACTATTGCTGCAGTAAATGTTCTTTGCAGAGACCAGGGAACACTCACCTTTGGCAAAGGATGCTCCACTGGAGACCAAGACCCTGAGAAAACCACTGCAGCTGCAGTGCATCCCAGCCAAGGGCTGCACTCCTGCAGGTCCTTCTTGCTCCCCAGAGGGAGGCCCTACAACAGCTCCTGGAAGAGTTAGGGGAAGGTGAGAGATGCCCAGACCCCTGCCCTTCCTCCTGGTATTCCTGTGCAAAGAGAGCAGCAGCTCTCAACAACAACTCACTTCCTGCCTCCTTCAGACCGAGGAAAACAGGCGGGATAAGAGCAAAATCTCTCTGACAGGGCACAGCGTGTGTCGCTGCCCATGAGCTGAGGTGGCATCTCCCGTCTGCGTGCACGGAGCCCACAGGCAGTCCTCAGGTCCTGTTCAGCTCACACAGACATTTCCATGTCAGCACAAGCAGACAAACGCCATAGGAAGGGAGGAGGTGCATCTTTGTGCACACTGGTTCCTGTTTCACTACATCCATAACCTTAATATCACATTAACACAGCAAGTGCATTGATGCTGTAATTGCGTTCCAGCTGCCTGAATGCTCCTCTTAATTTAGTCATGCTACTTTAGCTTTGTTGTGAATTACAAATCATTCTTGCTCTCAAGAAGCAAATCAATTTACAGATGTTGCAAGAGATAGGATCACCCAGCAGGTTTTCTTCTATAAAAACACACAATGTATAAACTTTATTAAATTAAATCAATTTCTCCAGGGAAGTCCACCAGGCACTTACATTGATGGCAGAGGGAGACAAATTGCAAAGGTTTCTGAGCTTCAAGGAGCATCACAGTCTCCTTGCAACTGATTTGAAGAAATTCTGCCATGAACAATACAGCAAAGCAAGAACCCAAGTTGTATCCTGGACCTCTGCAGGTCTTTAATTACTCATTGATTTTTCAAGGGCATGGATATTACACATATACATATATTATTATAAGACCATGAAGCGTTGGCTTGAGATTAGTGGCATCTTTTTTACTCTGAGCAAGATTTCTCAGTCAGTTTGAATTTTGCCATGGTTTTGACCATGGCAAAGGAAAGGTGACCCAATAGTTTGAGGCTAAAATTTAAACATTCCCTACTTTGTTACAATGATCTTTATATGAATGGGTTATCTGGTTTATTAAAAATAATAACTGGTTAAAGCAAAAACAATTTTTTCTGTTCCACTCTTGTGCAGCCTTCTTCTGCAATGTTTACCCCATTTCCAATCACCCCCTTGGTCATGCATTTACTGAATTACATGGTTCTGCTGGGGGAGCTGCACTTTTGCCTTACGATTGCTGTTCCTAATTAAAATAATTAGAGACAGTGTCAACAGATGGTGCTGAAGAGCAGCAACATCACCCTGGTCTGCTGTATGATCAAAAATATTCCAGAGAACTGCAACCACTGTCACCAGCTGCTGGTTATAAACTTCCAGAGATGGGTCCTTCTGGAGATACTGCACTATTTCCAGGCATCAGTACATAATAAATTTAAGTATTTCCATAAAAACATTGTAATATCTCAAATGAACATCAACATTTCATTTTGTACAATAATAATACATCTCTATAATTTTTTCAAGCCATCTTCTTTAATGCCTTCTTTGGAAGTTGTCTGTAATGCAGTCTCAGTTCCTGTTGTCTGCTCCTTTGGAGTTCTCTGAAGACTCTGATACTATGATTTATGGGGATGAAACACACATTTCACCTGTAGTGCCAGTGATCTTTTTGCCTTGGTGCACAAGCTCTGCTCCTGGTACTGACACAGGGAGATAAGCTGGAGATGAGCTGGTGAAATGAAGTTTATTTTGAATAGGGTGATGTCATGGGCCTGAGTTCAGTGATACTGACCACAGCCCATACATTTAAGATGAAAATATCACAATTGTTCCCAGCTGGCACCTTAACAAAAATACATCGGTCTCAAAGGCCTGGAAACTTGCTTTTGGAGCCTGTCTACTCTCAGAGAGCTCTGAGAACAGTAACTTTCTTCACACTTTATATATCCAAGAGCCAGTTCATGAAAATAAAATCAATCCTCCTAATTCCAGAATGGATTAATTCAATATTGCTTTGAGAAATTAATATCAAGATTTTAAAGAAATGCTGTAACTGTACTAAAACCTATACCTTTTTCTGGTTTTGGCTGGGATAGAGTTTATTTTATTCCTAGTAGCTGGTACAGTGCTGTTTTTCACTTGTGAGCAATCAGATGCAATAATTTGACCTGTGTTGTACAAGAAATCAGATTTTTCCTTCTGGCTCTTTTCTGTAAAATCTGTAACTTTCAGTCTTGAATGCTCTTATACAAGAGAAAAAATAAATTGTATTAGGAGAGGAGTGAAGGATGCACACTTTAGATACCACTGCACACAAAATCTTGTTGAACCAGCCACGGGCTTCCCATAGCTGCTAAGAAAATCTCTCTATGCCTCTTTCATCTCTCACATAAATTGTAAAAGTTTCAGTTTGTATAGCCCCTTACAACAAGACACCAATATCCAAAAGAATAGGACACTGCACTTGGTTGGGATCTCTAGGTTTGGCTTGACTCCATCCAAAACAAGCAAACTCAGTAAATAAATATTGGCATCTCCAAGGGAGAGCTGAATTGCTCCTTCCAAGAACTGCAAAGAGAGGGCTCGAGAGGGTGAGGTTCCAACACCTTGGATGTTGTTTGCCTGATGAATCTATGTTTAGGTGTAGCCTCAAGTTAAACATTAAATCTGCAACATCACAGCTCATTGGATTCTCATCAGGTGTAACACTGAAATTGCCAGGAGGCTGTACTTTGGTGAAAGACCAAACCAATTGCAGCATCCTTCACTCTGCATTTTTAGGAATCTCTGTCTGCTTGCTCAAAATTTGTCATGATTGTGCAGCTGCTCTCTGCCAAACCTCCTAAATTGATTGAAATATAGTTCCAAGACAAGCAAATATATAACACAATGAAATATCCCACAATAAATAGTGTGAATGAATGGTGCTGACAAGGACTGATGTGCTTGTTCAGACATCACATCTTCCAGAACTACATGCGAGCTGGAAAAGGTCAAAAACCCTAAAATAGCCGATGTCCACAAGCCCATCCTCTCCCTCAAGCTCTAGAGATGTTAGGACTCAATTAGTGACACACTAATTTCTTACTTCCCAACACACCATGACATTTTGATGCCAGATAACTTTTGCTGTTTTGTAACCAAACCTTGGAGGAAGGCTGGATGTCACACATTTTTATTTGGATTCTTGGGTTTAATGCAAGTGACAGATGGACTTCTTTTTTTCTCCAGCTTATTCCAGTATTCCACAAAGATTTATGTTAAAGACTCACCCAGGCACCTTGTCTCAGAGGTACCAGAGGATCTGACATATGATTTGTTAACCAAATATTTGTTTCCCCACAAGCAATACATGTGTCACTTGTGCTCTGAAGCAATGCATTTTTTTCAGCAGTCTGCACCCACTTCCTTCTGATTCATGGGACAGACAGCGAGGATGACTGATGTATCTGCCCCCTCCCACACAGAGCAGGTTCGAGGGATCAGCACCCCATGCTGAGGACTCTTCGAGGTCAGGCTTCAAGTACCTCATGTGGCCAGAGCTTGGACCACACCACGGTGCTGATTTGCTCTTTTTCAAGTCACCTTTGCCTTCACTTCACCCAGCCAGCCACTCCCCATGCAATGGGGATGCAGTAGAAATTTAAGGTGATGAAAGGCAGGACATTAGGTGTGCATGACCATCAGCATGTGGCTGGCCACCATCCCAGGCTGCCAGAGGAGGCCCCTGCAGCCAGCAGGATCACAAGGAGATAAATGGGAGCCATCAGGATGGCAAGAACACAGAGTCACTGGCAGAAAGATTGACAAAAAAATCAACCTTGTCCTCACTGAGAACTTGAAATCCAGAACTTGCCACCTTCTTGGTGGCATTAGCACATGTGAACCTGAGCTACCCCACAATATACCAGGAAATCTTTTGCATGGCGTGAAATCCCAGCATAAGAAATTAAATTACAGCCTGTATCTGTGGAACAGAGTTTTAAAGTTTCCAACTCAGAATGTGAGTGTCAAATCACTAAGGTGTCCCAGTGTCCGTGCTGGGGAATCTGAGTTGCCCCACACGGCTCATCTCTCCTTGCAGCTCAGCAGAAGTCCTGCCTGGGCCAATTTGCTTGAATCAGATTCCAACCCCCCTAATACAGTCAGATGTTAAAAGCCTTGGAAGAAAAAATCCAGGCTGTGCCTAGAATCTCATCCATGTTTTACACAATTTTGGTTTCAGTGGTCTATATCTTGAGAAGAGAGCTACAGCCTAAGCACTCATACCAGTCCTGTGTTTTGAAGAGCAGCCAAAGCCTGAGTTGATGCAAACTTCCATTACTTTCAGATAAAATCTACTTACATTACACTCATTATATACCACATAATTTTAGAAAACAAACACTATCCCCCCTCAAAAGGAGCATTCTGCATGGGAGAGGACCTAAATGCTTTCCATCAAACATCAGCACCTGTTCATCCTTCTGTGAAGAAGTACACAATGAAAGAGCAGTGATTGTTGCTGCAGTATCTGCTGAACATTTGTTTTCCTGTTGCTAAATAACAATCAGGTAAGATTTTTCCTGGAAAATTTTGCCTGAATAACCTACACCAGAAGAACAAACCCGGTCTGTGTCATTTGACCACCAGTATCTCCAGAAAATGTTGTGTTTGCTAGAGTAAAGCTTAGCCAGTAAAATGATAAATTAGTTGGCAAAATTAATGAAAACAATTTTGAGCAGTAAAGAAATCCTAGCTTAAAAAATAAGCAAACCAAGACCAACTCTCCAGCTGCTGAATACTTTATTTTTTTTTTACTCCATACACCTGAGCTGTGAAGGCTTGTACAAAATATAAAAATAAAACCCCAGTATGGTTTTACAGATCTTAAAACTGCAGCCTTGTATTTTTTAAACATTTAATGTAAATATAAAGGTAGGAAAATTGCCAGTGTATCTACTGAAAGCACCTAACCTTTTGGATATTATATCATTATTGTTGCTGTGAGAGTTGGCTTAGATGATTCAGTTTTTTGAAGAAACACCAATTTTACCACAACTCTTTCAGCAGAAATGTGTCCTGTTTCAGGGAGAAATTCACTGAGAAGTGAACTTCCATTCAAACCTTTTTGCCTTCTCATCCAGAAAAAAAAAAACCCACCACTTTAAGTTCTACTGAAGAGAGGAAGAGCCTGCCTTTGCCTCCCCCACAGCTAACAGGAATGCACCAAACAAAAGGCCACAGGGAGAAACAGGAGGAATTGTAAAAACAGATATTTAAACTTCTCGTACTAACAAAATTAAAAATAAAATACACGTAGCAGCCCCAGCGGCGACAGGGAGTGCAGCAATATGAAGAGATGAACATTTGGGTGGAATGTAGGCAGCAAATCCTTCTGTAGAGGAATGAAGTCCACCAGCACCTAGAAGGTGTATAAATGTACTATGGCTTGGAGAACCAGGTCCTGTGAGACGATGAGAAGCTTTTGCAAGATGCTATCTGAGGGCACCCTGCACAGAGGTGAAAACCATGAAGCCCTCAGGCAGCATCGTGCAGATTTAGGTCCCTAATGCAATATAAAACATATTTGCTCCCCATGATGTGACCTGGGAGTTTGCTTTGGCTTAGTGTTTTTCCCCAAGCATTTGTTGTTAAGTTATTTTAAGTGCTTAATTAACAGTCTCTCACTTTCCAGAGACTCCACATAAATACTAATCTGTCTTTGTCTAAAGCCCAGATTTTCTGCAAGGGCAAATTAATACAGTTTCACTGATTGAGGATCTGGCCTTAAAAGTCTATCAAGTGCACAAAACCCAGCATAGTATAACATGTGTCTTGGCAGCAGGACAGTTCTCTGGATTAATATTTGAGTTAAATTTGGCAATTAAAAAAAAAAATCTCTGTTTTGAAGTGCTGCCATTTCCTTAATCAGTGCTGACCACCACGGTTTCTCCCCTCGTGAACTTCACAGACGCGGCCGGGGCGTCGCCGTCGCTCTCGTCGAGCTTCAGCGCGGCGTTGTCCTGGCCGGCGCTGCTGGGCTGCAGCAGGGCCGTGTGCTCGGCCGTCTGCGTAGGAGTGGAGATGTACATGATGAAGCCCACCAAGATGATAACAAAGGACACGATGTAAAGACCTGAAAACTGGCAGAGGAGAGAAAGAGATCCATTAAGTTGCGCCTGAGGTAAGAATATGCCAAAGCTGCCTTGTTTCAAGAATGTGAAAGTTACCCTTCCTTGTAAAAAATATTTTAATGAGGATGATCACTATGAGCTGGATTCAGGTCTGAAAACCAAAATTCAACAGCTCTATTTACTTAAAGTCTTGGGCCACTGGCTGATTCTCTGCATCTCATTCCCAAGACTGTTGGACAGGGAGTCTCCTCAGGTCTACATACAAGAATCTTAACAGAGAGAACAAATGGGTGTAAACACAGTCATACTGAATAAAAGTTGTTTATATACATGAATACTGAAACACTCTACTAATTTTGATCCTGCACATGCAAGTATTTCATGTTCTGGCAAGAGAGGAATCTCTGTGCTATTGCAAGTCACCAGAGCAGCTGGCTCTCTGCACAGATCTCTTACCCATCTGCAGGGCCAGATGAGTGTTACTGCTGGATCAAAACCAGTTTGCTCTCTACACCCAACAGGTCTTTGAGGGGACAGAGGCTGGGGCTCCTTTTACAAGACTGGCATTTGCAAGCTGTGAAGTGGTGAGAGATAAAGAGTACAAATTGCAGAGGTACATCAGGCACTCTATTGTTCACTTGCCTGTTAAAATTCCAGTAATTGCCAAGATTCATCCACCTTGACAGAAAGGCAAATACTTCATCACACCAGATTCAACAACACCAAGAGCTGAAGTTATCCACAGCCACAAACACTTTTCAGCAGGTTTATTAAAATCCTCCATATTCCTTTTGTCAAACCACACTGATTAAACACTAGGAGGAATGTTTTTGTTTATCAGGATAAAATGAATGGTAGAACCTAGACAGTGGACACTCCTCTAAAAAAGACTGAGGCATCTAAAATTAAGGCATTGCAATTCCTAGCTGGCAGTCACTTGGCTTGGAAACTCTTGGATGGCAGCACACAAAAGGAAAAGCAGTCGGAAACACAGTAGCCTTGTGTTAAGTGCCCCCTCTCCTCACCTTGTTGGCTGTTTGCCTGGAAGAGTTTGGACTCAAGTGTTCTCTTCACAGAGGAGGAAGCATCAAGCTCTGAACTATCCCAAGAGAGGCAGCAGGATCACCCATGGTCACACCTCTCACTGACCTGTTGCCAGCAAATGGGCAGAGCCTGGGGCTGTACCCAGCCACCTGCACAAATTCTGCAGCCTAAGGCCCTGGGTGAGCACTTGCCTGTGTGCAAGGACCTGAGGCTGGGCACTCACAGAACTGCAGAGCCCTCTCACAGTGCAGTGCACAAGGCAGGAGGACAATTCCTCCAGGAGTGGATACAGCCACCAAGGCAGGGTGCCAAAGCTGTTGCAGTGCAGCTGTGACTCAAGGTCTGCCTGTATTTTTGCATTTATTGACACAGGTGAACATTACCCATGCTGCTCCATCAGCCCTACACTCTTTCTTTTTTTTTTTCTTTTCAAGGAGAAATCAGTGGTTTTTCTTGAGTTTTTTCTTTCTTTTCTTTCTTTCTTTCTTTTTAATTTCAAATATTGCAACGACTTTATTGCTTCAGACACTGATTGCAGTCATACTTTGTGCAGCTGATATCCTCATTCCCACTGCTGAGCCCAGAGAGTACTTTAAATGTTACTGTAGGACTGTACCTCCATCTAGTGTCTGTTTGTGCAGTATACTTCCTTCTACAGCAGTTTATACAATTAATGCATGTGAAGATCTTTCTCAGTATCTCTTGAGGGATTACAGGTATCTAATGACTTCATTAGGAAGCACAGCAGGATTCATTATGGAGTAAAAGGAAAAAAATAAAAAAGAGTTCAAAACAGGCATGAAAATTTCACATTTCACTTAAAACAGAGATGGCTGGGGCCAAAAAGTTAAGTGCATTAGCAAAACACTGTGCACAAGTCAAAATTTTATCAATTCCTGGACCTGGTCTCTGCTGTAGCCACTGAATGTGGTCCTTCTGTTTGCTTCAGGACAGGCTCAGACCATGGCAATTCAGAGCTCTCCACGGCTCTCCTCACTCTCCATGGCTCTCCTCACTCTACAGCCCAGCGAAGCCTCCAGCAGCTTGTTGTGAAATATCACAAGATAATGGGGAATACAGAGCAATTCCCTGTATTTTTGCCTGCAGAGTCATGTGTCCAGAGTGCTTTTGAATCCAGCAAACATCCTACTTGGTTTCTTTGTCCCATAGGTAAAGAACTTATATGGTTAACTCAGCAATAAGATTTTCTGCTGCTAAAAGCCATGTCAAAATTAGGCTGTCTCAGTTCATGGTTATCTCAGATAACAGATGAGATAATAACTTATATCAGATCCTCCGATTACTAAAGATGTGGCTACTATTATTGCTCCCTTTTTGCTCCTTCATTGTTTCTAACCACAGATGCAAGTTCCTATTTCAATAAATATCTGAAGTTCTCTCAACACAATCCCAAAGTCTTCACTTGTTCATTTGTCTTCACCTGTTCATTTTTCCTATTGGTACCAGAATACCTTGCTGTTAACAACTATGAGATGGCCTGCTCCCAGAAAAACTTCTTCACAAAATAAGCTAAAAACCTGAAAAATAAAAATTTAATAAATCCTTTCCAAATCTCTTCTTCCTCTTCACTGTTATGAATATAAATTTATAATCACTTCTTGAGTTAAGCTATCTGGGTGCAAAACTTCCACATTTGCGAGTGACTTAGAAAGGATTTAATTGTTAGACCATAAGCATCGTTTGCTTCCTGCATTCATTTTTAATGGATGCTTTGTAGTTTGGAGTAAAGTTTGGAACCCAAAACAGGGAGGAAAGCTGAGCTAAGAGACTCTTGAAAAGGAAAATCTAGCTGCTGTCAGACCCTACCATTACCAGACTGTGCACTGCCTTTATTTTCAGAAAACAAATCTGACCTAAAAGCTTCTGGCTGAAGAGAAAGCAACCACATGGAATAATACAAATTAAGTTCCTAAGCAAAGTTCACAAGCTTCTCACTCAGCCCTTCCAGTTGCCAAGTGGCTGACTCAATTACTCCAATTACTGTAATGAGCTGGGTTCTCACAAGTGAATCTAGATGAAAAGTAGAGGGTGGAATGAAATCCTTTTAGCACTATCATTTAGCTTGAGTAGACACCGCCACAAATGTTTTAGAGTACAATAAAAGTAACTGCCTTTTGGAGAGTGTACAGAATAATACATCTATCTGTATTTTTTCAGATCCTTTATTCTCTCCTTAGCAGCAGCCCTTAGAGAGCTTGGTTCTCATCCCAAAACATGGGTAATGAACAGATTAAACTTCTGAAAGAAAATATTATTTTCTGAAAATCAAACTGTTCCTCTTTCAGACACCAAATGCCTTTCATGACAGGGAGATTCAAACCCTCTCCTTGGACACTTGGAGTTAATGAACCAGATCTAAAATACAGTTCCACAAAGGGCTTTCAGTGAGAACTCTATTACTGGAACACCTCAGGAAATTATTTACTATCTCTTAACATTAACTTATTCCTTCAAGTGTGAAATGGTTTGAAAATGGCTCTCTGGCTAATGGTGCAAGGCTCTGTCATTAACTAACACGACTCCTCCTGACTGACACCTGCCAACAACAGACGAAAGAAGCTGCAGAAATGCGCAGGTGCCAATGACTGTTCCGGGGCTTTATTTATAAATTTGGAGTAGAAATGTAACAGAAAGAATGTGAAAGCGAAGGAATGAATGTACTCACGTTGTAGTAAAACAGGAAAAGGCCAAAGAAGAGGCTGTAGAGATCTGAAGTCAGAATCCCCAGGTTGACGGAGGTTGCGCTGGTAACTTCCATCACAACCGGCATGAAGCTGTACAGCGCAAACATGCACAGGGCAAAGGCTACGAACAGCAGTGCTGCAAAACAGGGGGACAAGTCACTCCTCAGGCACAGAACTATGATTTTATAGAGCACTGATATTCTTTAGAGGCTTTCAAACTATGCATTTTTCTCTCCTAAAAGATACGGGAATGTACATGTAAGAGCATGGAAGCATGGAAGCTTATCTTGTATTGCAAGAATGATTGTATCTATATAAAAAAGTTCTCGTTCATTCTTACATAACATAAGAGCTGACCGAAGAAATTTAAGAGACACACTTCTTGATAACACTTAGTTCTGGTCAAGACGTGTCAATTTTTCCTGTACTTCATTTAGGAAGGACAACAGAAAAATGTTCTAGTGATGTTTCAACAACAAACACGTCAGTAATTAAACAGGTTTCATTTTTAATTATTTCAAGTTATATGTAAAATGCAAAACTTGAAGAAAAAAAACTTGTGAAATATAATAATAATGCTGCTTGTTATTCAGAGAAAGAAAAGCCCCACCATTTAAAGTCTAAATGATTATAATTTTCCAGTGTTCTGTAACATGTACATTATTTTGTCATACACATACCAACTGTCCAGTTCCACTGAATTGCCTTTATCTCCCTATGTTCCACAAGGCCTCTAGAGTTAGAGAAAAGATATAATACAGTAAAAAAAAGGGAAAAAATCATACTCAAATAGAAAATTTAATTACCAAATATATAAGAAACATTTAAATTTATAAGCCATTTTTTTTTGTTTCAAATTTTACTGAATGACACTAGGTCAAATATCTAACAAGCATGAAAAAAAACATGAAAATTAAAGTGCCTGAAAGTCAAGAGCACTGTTATTTAATTCTTGTGTCTTCTTCACAGGTGTTTTCAGTGATTTTTATTTGACATACCATTTGAGGAAATGATTTACTCTAATGATGAGAAATGAGGACTATATAATTCATTAGACAGACTTAGGTGCATCTGGTCTGTTACTCAAATGTGGTTATTTGTAAGAGTATACATGACTTCATTTTAAACTTGAGTGTACTATGGAAGATCTCCTGCTAACAATTATCTCCTAATCTTTTCCACAGAGAAAATCCATTAAGAAATACATTCCTATAAACAATCCTCAGCATACTGAGTGTCTTCACAAACATCAGCAAAATCAAAAATACGGCCAAGTATCTTATGTGTTCAAGTGCAGGAGTTCAGCTTTAGAACTGCTGTAATGAGAGTAGTGCACATAAAAAAGATATAAAACAGATGCTGATCAGCAACAAAAATCAACTCAAGTGGAAGGACTCCCATATAGGCCACATACAGATGCAACAAAGAATTTAATAACATCATTTCAGGGTATACAAGCAATCATTTGTACTATATTCTTAATTAGTTTTAAAATAAATATTAGATCCTTACAGCTGTAGACCGCTGATAATAGTCCCAAACAAGCCCACCATTCCTAGAAACTCCACTCTGCTCAGATTTTTCACAATGTATTCCTCACTCACATTAGAAATGGCATACAAAGAAGCACCAAGAAGCACTAAGACATCTCCAATCACCACGTCACTACCTGTACAGAAATATTAATCCACAATAAGGGTAATGCTGCAAACACTTTTTAACTTTCCTTAAAAAAGCAAGCAAATTTATCTTGAACATCTCTATCTTCCTATCTTGTTCCAGGGGAAGGGGAAAGGAAAGCCTTCCTGTGTGTGCAGAGGAGTGTCTGAGCACAGACTCTGCTCACCTCACCCTGCAACAGTGTGGAGTGAGCTAAACCCAGATTTTATATGTCATCCCACCCAAGACACTGCTGAATCATCTGGTCCAATCCTACTTCTGCTGATCTCAGGCACTGTAGGGAATTGAGCAAATTCCCAGTTAGAGATGCTCTCTGCATTTCGAGAATACTGTCCCCACTTTTGCAGTTAGGCCTGATTCAAGGCTTGCTAAAATCAGTCTATTGATCTTGGAGGGGCCTGGACTGAGGTTTATGATATGTCCTGAATGGGCTCTGCAGACAGGTGGTACCTTGTGTCCTGCTGCAGTGTATTTATTCTGCAGATGGGACTCCCCTGCTACAAGCACTCATCATTAAATGTCTCTGTGCATCAGCTAAACAGCAAGAGGATCACTGCTGTTTAAATCCTTCGATTGGTTTAAAATTTCCTTCCCTAAGCAATCACTAAGAAGTTATGTCTAAAATGTGAGAGTAAGCAGCAGTAAGGATCCCCAGGTCAGCAAATACAGCACAAGCACCTAATGTCTCAGGGAAATATTCTTCTCCCTCCAAGAGAGGGAGTGGCACTTGTACCACAGAGCAGTAAAGCTAAACATCAGTTTGTCTTATGTCTTACCTACGGTAAGGCCCCAAAATAACACCACACAGTCTTGTCTCTGTGCTGCCTGATGAAGGCAATGCCCTGAAATTTACCTTCTCTCATATACTCTAGTTCTGAAAATTCAAAATTCTAATTCAAAATAAGATTGCGATGATATGGGTTGATTTAGGCATCTGTCATAGAGAAGACAAGTTCTGCCCTTATCTGCACCCAGCTGGCTCCTGGCCCCACCTCCCTCACAGAGGTCCCAGGAATCCTGGCATCCTGCCCCACTTCCACTTGCAGTCCCATAGTAAGCCCCTGCTTCGAGGCTGTGACCTTGGGGACACATGGACCATTTCTGCTGGATCTGCCAAAGAGAACTCTGGGAGGTCAGCTGCAGAAATGAGCAACTTTTTATGTGGTACTTGCACCCAGAGAAAACCGAAAATCAGAGAAGTCTGGCTGCCAGCAGGTTGATACTGTATAAACAAGGTTTGCAGGGAGAGGCAGCTTCTTCTGTTCAACCATCTCACATGACAGTCAAAGTCAACAGGCTTTCAGGAAGGAGACTTTCCATCACATTGTCTAATGAAAGCAGCTCATTGTCTAATGAACAATTTAAACTTAACACAAGTGGGTTTTTTTTAAGGTGCAAGAAATATCCAAACATACATGCAAAGAAATTCCACAGCTCCCCATAAAAATCCACATCTCCTCTTCCTGGAGGAGAAATAAAAATAGCAACATGTTCTCTTTTAAAACAAAACTATATCTGCTAC
Source organism: Cisticola juncidis (assembly GCA_013400215.1). Taxonomy (NCBI): domain Eukaryota; kingdom Metazoa; phylum Chordata; class Aves; order Passeriformes; family Cisticolidae; genus Cisticola; species Cisticola juncidis. The sequence continues at coordinate 837,676 of VXBR01003140.1, read as the reverse complement.
TATTTCTTCTCAACAGGTTCCTGTCCACAGCATGAACCATCTCTCTGCTCTTCCCCCCCACAATAAAGGATTCCTTACCTTCACCTTCCTGCCTTCCTGCCAAAATGTCTGCACCCACCATTGTTCCCACACCCAGCAAACAGATGGCAACAGCAATAAAATGTATCAGCTTGTATCTTGCTCCGAGAATGAACCAGGACAAAGCCATCAGCACGGGAATCCCAAAGCAGTCCAGGAGCTGTGGGTACAGAAAAATTGTTTGATTTAGAAACCCACCCCATATCTGGACTGCAACATCCTGAAAGCAAATGCACAGGATCTTACTTCCAACCATCAGATGTTAAGGAAACCTGCAGAGCAGCTCCAGTAGATTTGTTTAAGAGAGGGGCAGGACCCACACTTCACCATTAAAAGCATTTTGCAAGTGACAGAGTAGCTGGAACAGGGGTTCACTTTCTCTTGATAGGAAAGCACTGATTTAGAAACTCTTCTAATGATGGATCTAATCAATCTTTGCAGCTTCACAAATGAATGCCAGGTTGTTGTTCTGAAACAGCATTGCTCCCCAGGGCTCCATGTACAAAAATATAGAACTATTGATGGGTACAAGTAATCTGATTTTACACTGACGTGACCGTGACAAGGACCTGACCCTGCAGCTTTGGCTTTGATGCTCTGACTTATCTTTCTTTATTTTTTCTCTACATGCTTCTATATATTTTCACTTCACTGTTAGATCCACCTGTAGAATCACAGAACTGCTTGGATTGGAAAAGACCTTAAAGTTCATCGAGTTCCAACCCTCCTGCCATGGGCAGGGACACCTTCCTCTCAACCACTCCAACCTGGCCTTGAACACTTCCAAGGATCTTCTGCCTATCCTCCTTTAGTACACGAAGCATCAAGAGTTAGCTGTTAGCTGTTACTTAATACAGAAGTACATATCCTGTATATGTGCTAATAATAATTGGTTTAATATTTAATTCAACCAAATAGATTTTGTTTCTGAATTTGTTGAAGGAAAGAAAAGGTGTCTTTTCTGACCTGTCTCAGTAGAGTGCCACAGAACTACATAAGGGAATAGCCTACAGCAGAACATATAGTCAACTTCCCAAAGGCTCTTCAGACCATACTCTCAAATGTCAGCCCTTAAAACTTGGCCTCTTGAAGCCCCAACGAAATATGTCCAGATCAGTAGGACTGGGGCATAATCCCTGCAATCAGGACAAGAGCCCTTAGTTCTTAATGCTCGTTTCCAGACTCTGCCTGCCTCAGTGCACCACTACAGTTGACTTCTGTGCTGTGCCATTGTCCCCAAGGGCTTCAACCAAACTTGTTAACATTTTGATGATAAGTCTGGTTTCACTTGATCATAACTATACATAGTAAAGTCTTAAAAGCACAGTGATTATTAAAGATTAAATCCTAACAGTGCCTCTAATCGTTCCATCTATTTGTCTTTGCTCCTTGGATTGCCTCCAGCTTGTCCAGTTTATAAAATCTATCCAGTGTAAAAGTACTTCTTCAGACTGTACTATGAGACTTTACAACTACCTGAGTCCCAATGTGTGATACCTAGAGTACTTCAATACAACTTTACACCATGGAAAATATCACACTGTGACTTCCTAGCTTGTCACAGATCTTATCCTCTATCTTACCTTTAGTCAAGACTGAAGAAAACCTCTGACATTTCCTTCAAATTTGACTGTTTTGACTAGTATCAACAACAAGAAATACTACAAGCATTAGAAAGCAAAATGTTTACCCCTCTGGTGGTAGACACCTCTTCCACTAATTAAGTAAGCTTCCACTTCCCATTAATTGAGATGCTAGCATGTAGCCTTCCAACCTCCCAGCCATTTTTCAACTCAAAGAGTAGAAACCCTTTATAAAATATCTTAATTAGGATGTAAGGGAGTAGAAAGAGCCAGAAGATCTTTCAGTAATGCTAGATGGGGAATTGCTGCATCCAGACCAAGGACACACTGTAGAACCACAGCACTATGGTTAGAGGACTTGCAGCCAGGACACACAGGCACCAAATGATGAACACCACACTCTGGTAATCTGTTCCAGGAGACAATTACCCTCAATTACAGACAGATGAAATCAGATTTCCAACTACTGGATCTTACCTTCCCTTCATCTAGTATACTACAGAGCTCTTCTGTACAGGATGAAGATCAAAGAGGTGCAAAGCAGATGTAATGTCATGATGAATTGTGTCAATGGAACCAATTAAAAGAATAAAGTTTATTTATTGAGGTTTTACAACATTTACAGCAGTACTGTGCTACTGACTATTTCCAGTAGAGCCTCTTCAAACTCTCATCTTACTCAATTCTAGCCTATATTTTTAACAAGGAGGGGAAAAAGAGATAACCTGGTGATTTGATTTACAAATGTTTTAACTCAAGCCATGCTTTGGCCACACTGTTTATGGGAGGTTTTGAAAGCAGGGTAAATAATTAAAAGATGTTTTAATATGTGGTTAATAAATTACCATAGACAGTCATTGGAGGTCATTGGTTTGTTTATAATTGCCAGCTTCAGATAGCTTTGTAAGCAAGAAACTCATCCTGCTCATTCCCCCACAAGATTCTGTCAGGGCAGCCTACAGCTGAGCCCCAGGAGCTCATCCTATATTTTATCCTATTGAGCCTAGCACTCTTCCATCAGCTGACAATCTGTCAATAGATGCCACAAAAACATTTCTGTCTGAATTATCTTCGGAGTGAACACTAAATGTGCCCAATAACATGTTACAAACATCAAACCACAGTTATACTGCTTGTTTTTTTGCTACAAATCACAGAACTGTTACCACAGAATATCCTGAGTTGGAAGAGACCTATCTGGATCTTTAAGTCCAGCTCCTGGGCATGCACAGCACATGCCAAGAGTCACACCATGTGCCTGAGTGCATTGTCCAAACACTTCTTGACACTCTGTCAAGGCTGGTGCTGTGACCACTTCCCTGGGGAGCCTGTTCCAGTGCCCAAATGCCCTCTGGGTGAAAAGTCTTTTCCTGAAATCCAACCTGAACCTCTCCTGACTCAGCTTGGTGCCATAATAGGTGGTCAAATCACAGCACAGTCACGTCCTGCCACAGGAAAAAAGGACAGTGGCAGCAAGGAGTATCCTGGCACTGCCTCAGCCACAGCCAAACAGTTCAATTGTGCACCAAGGACTTCTTCCATATTTACCGAGAAATGACAGCTGCCATCCCACTGTTATCACCCCTTAAAAATCTCCAAACCCCTCCTGCAAAATGCTGGTATTTGATATCTAAAGGGAAACCAGTTCTGCCTGTGTATGTGTGTATGTGAGAAAATACATGGAAGTTCCTTGCTGAGCTGAAAGAAACTTATCTTTGAAGTTTCATAGTGGTGAGCTGAAGCTCCAGCCAAACCACATTTTAACAATGATTACATTGCATTTGGGAAGGTGCCATACATAAACCTCTGTGTTGTTTTTGTGGTCCCTGGGCATCCACTCATAGCCTGTACTGCAGACAGAACACCAGGCTGGGTGCTCTGAACCACAGGTACTGATGTAGCTGCAATACTGCTTGCCAGAAACAAAAATAAAATACCTTGCACCAGAGCAAATCACAGGCTTTTGTGGTTTTTTTTTTTCCTGTATCTCATTTCCAACAATGGTGAGAAGCTGGTGAGTTCAGAAAAAGTGCAAAAAACCTCAAGGAAACAGGCAATTGCAACAAAATTACAATTACTGAACTGACACAAAGCAGCATCAGTCACAAGGTTGCTACAAGGGAAAAAGGCTCAGAAAATTAGGTTTTTGGCAACTGGACAGGACAATCTATTATACCTATTCTTAATTTTTTATGGAAGAAATCATGGGAATAGCTTTACTACTTCTGAGAACTTGGATCAAAGTCCTGGCTTGTTCAGCTGTGAAATATAAGGTCAAACAGTGTCTCAATTGCCAGCTTAACTTGATCTTGAGACTGAAACAAGTCACTCTTAAAACCTCCATTTCTTAGGCATTATTTCTAAGGAGATTAAAGACCTAATGAGTAATAACACGTAAGTATGAAGTGGAAATGTGACAAAAAAACCCTAAGAGACACAACTGGTCTTCACCAGTGGGAAGAAAAGTTACTGCAATTCTCTAAAGTGAGCCCAGACTGCAGGAATTTATTGCTTTACATGTAATTCTCTTAAACATTAACTCCTATTACTTTGACTTTGTAAAATACTGACACCTAAACTCTCCTTTCCAACTAACAGCCAAGTCTTCATGTTACTTTTTTTTTTTTTTAATTCAGCTAAGTGGGGCCATGACCCCAGCCACAGATCCCCACCACTGCTAACAGGAGGCATGAACTGGCACAACCTGGACACAGTCCCTACTTGCTCATGCACCATCCTACCCTTGTTCCCACAGCAGCTGTGAAGTGACACAATGAGTTAACTTGGGCCTGACACAGCTCACCAACACTGCATCCAAAGGCAGGGTTACTCTGCTCTGCTCAGTGTTCTGAATCAATTTGTTCAAGAAAACTGGCCCTGCAAGCTCAGGAGACTGCAGCTGGAGGCAGGAGGAAAGCATTGACTCTTCCAGCAGCTTTTGTCCATGTGGGGTGACAAAGAACCAGAAGGCTTTAACCCTTCTGTTTATAGAGCACAAGATTTATCCTAGCACAAGATCTATCCTAATCAGAACACAAGATTTATCCTAGTGCAGCAATGCAGCATCAAGCACTGGTGTTGCAGAGGATGTCTTCCATTACTTTATTTGTACTGACCTTCCTTCCACCTCTTCCAGAGAGGGCCCTGAACTGCCACAACCAAAAGCCACAAGGCTGGTCCCTCACTGCATGGGCAGCAACACCAGCTGACATTCAGTGTCCTCACAGGTGGGGTTACATCTCACAACGCCTCCCGCAGCTACTAGGACTAGCAAGAGATGCCCCTCACTGCCATCAGCAAGAACCTGCACTGAGTGACTTATCTGGTCATAAATCTTTGTCTTGTGTCAGGAGAAAAAAACTGAGTGGCTGTCAGCAAATTCTTAGAAGTGCTTTTATCAAAATAATTAGGGTTTAACTCAAGAGCTGGCACAGAGTAATACCAGCCAATCTCTGCTTCCTGGAAAGGTTATTCGTGGTACAGGATGCTCTTCCATGTACCGCAGAGAGAAAATAGATACTGAAAAGTTCTTTTCAAGCTTAGCTAGCTTCTGTCCTATGAATCTCGTTTTAGAAACCAGTCCAAAACTGCGATAAAAACAACAGTTCAAAAGAGAGATCAGTCCTTACCTGCACACTTGTGAGGGTTGTATATTGGTAGGCTTTTACCATCACAAAATTGGCTTCAACATCAGCCAGTGCCAAAAAAATATACTTCCACCACTTCTGTTTCAAAATCTGACGAAGACTGTCGTTGCCTGTTTTAGAAGAAAGCAGAAATCAATATGTGTTTCTTTCCAACTAAATGCTGCACAGGAATTTTGCTTTTTAGAAGCATAAATGATAACAAGGTTGATTTTGCCTGCCCCTGCTTAAGACACAATAACAGGAAACACAGCCTGGGAGGAGACGATGCAAATGGTGAAAAGCACAGAAGTTCTTCCATATGAAGAAAAACACAGCAAGACTAGAGTTGTCTAAAGAGTAAATCAAAAAGAATAGGAGGAATACTAAATAGCCTCTGGTAACAAAGTGTGTTACAACACAGCTTATTTTTCCTAATATAACAGAGGACTTCAAACCAAAGAGCACAAAACTCTTTAACAAATATGGCATTCTACCAAATTAAATGCACATTTAACCTGTGAAGTTAATTTCCATGTGTAAAGCAGTAACTTTAAAAACTAGGATGACTATTGAGGCCTTTATTTTCAAATTCTGAAAGGAAAATGTATAAAGAAAAAAAAGGATGAACCAGAATCTCCCATCTCGTATTTCACATACCAGTCCTAAATGCCAGCATTGTTGTATAAGTTACAAGCAGCAAAAGATAGTTGATGAAACTTTGCAGCATTGGAGTGTTCACTTGATATTTTTCTGCCAGGTACTGGCTTGTAACAGCAGTCCCACAAATAAACAAGGAGATCATCTGGCCCAGAATTATAGTTTTCCAAACATACCTGTGAACATAAAAGACGAAACAGAAAGCTTAGGATCAAACATTCAAGTTTCTAAAAAACATTTGCTAGTTTTACAGGGGAAATGCCATTTTTTTAGACTGCCACTTTATTCTTTTTCTACTCCCTACCAATGTTGCCCTGATCTACAGGTAAGCAGGGGTTTGTGTATGCAGAAGGTCTAGTCTGACCTCAGGACAGCCACGTGAGAAGTGAGGCCAGTTCAAACCACCAACCATGGAGACTGCAGGTACTTGCAAGGATCCTCAAACAGGTCGCCTGGGCAGGCTCTACCCAATAGCAAGTTCTATTCTTATTAAGCAGGTTTTGAGTTAAATCCTTCGTCCTCCACTGAATTCCATCCTGACTTTGGTCAACAAAGATCTACAACATGGAGACAGATAAAGCACAACTACCTTCAGCCTCACCTGAGACCTGAGTTTTAGTGAGCTCAGACCTTAAGATATGCAGTGCTAAAGAAACACAAAAGTACTGATGATAAAACCAAAGGACAGCTCAGTTTAGAAGGATCTTCAAAGATCATCTGGTCCAACCTTTCATGGGGGGAGCCTCAACGAGACTATTTAGCACCCTGTCCTGTTGCATCTTGCAAACCTCCAGTGATGGGGACTCCACAACATCCCTGCGGAGGTCGTTCCAGTGATTGTTTGTTCTCACCTTAAAATAAATCTTTCTTATAATAAAAATTATTATAATTAATACTTATTGTGGATTTTTTCAGTTCTATTACATCATGTTCTGCTGCAACTGAGGATGGAGTTAAGAACGCATTTTGGGTAAGATAATGTTTGCATTTACAGCTCTTCTTAAGTCTCATGCACAGCCAGCAAGGGAAGAAAAAAACCAAAACAAAACAAAAGCTCATGCTCTTTTAGTAACAATTCTTCACCTAATGTAAGATGAATATTCCAGATGTCCCTAGACAAACAGGAGCATGTAACTCTACGTCTTTTTTTTTCAGCTTGCTCTTTCTCCTGCCAGTGGAGCTATGCAGATTTGTACCACCCCAGTCTCTTCATGTGCACAATATACAGTGACAGGAGCTCAGCCCTGTGCTGTCTGTACAGGTTTGCCAAGTTCACATTTAATCTGTTTACTCTGAAGACTGCTGATGACAATTTAACTGTACAATCGGTTAATTTGTTTCCACTCAAATTAATCGAGCAAGGAAAGAAAGGATCCCATTAGGATTCTGCACCTACCCTGTCCCCCATCTCTTCATGCCGACTTGTGGCAGGACGCCCCTGTGTCAGGCACACCACCTGAGAGCAACACTGGCTGTTGTCCCCAGGTGGTGGCTTCAAGGCAGCAAACACCAACTGGCCCTACTGTGCTGTGCAATGCAGCAGCCAGGCAATGAGAAGGGTGTGCTGGACAGTGCCAAACTCCACTACAATCATACCATCAATCCCTCCTTTTGGAAGGGAGGCATCTTCCTTGCACAGACTCTAATGCACCTGCATGAATCCTGTTTTCAATTCAGCCTGACACCAAGCTCTTCTGACTTTGAAAATGCTGCTCGGCACATTTTTCTTTCCAGGTCCATTCTGATGAGACAGCAAATCTCTACAAAGTCCAACCATGCTGTACTTCCAAGAGATTTAAACCCCATGCTTTACTACTACTACCACTACTGCTGCTGCCTTGCCAATCCCAGGAATGGTGCACATTCACACTCTAAGTATTATATATCATGTGACAATCTTGTAAGGTACTATCCTGTCTCATCTGAGTAACTCTTACTGGTGTGTGAAAGAAAAATATTCTCATTTCTAAACAGATTTCTAAAATACATACGGGGGTTTTCATTAAAAATAGCAGGAGAAATATTTGAAGGTACCTCACTACTGTTATATTTTAACAGATTTCTTTTTTATTTCTTTATATTCTGGTCAATGGTCTGATTGTGCTATTTATTGAACAAATCAGACACATTCTGACTAATTGTTTTGGCTGGTGCAGAAATATCTTTTTATGGTCATGTAAAGTTTAATCAGTTGCCATTAGAACAAATGTGATGTAGGTTAGCTAAAATTTCAAGCAGGCGTGGATGAGGATTCCACCTTGCCCTTTGCCAGGCCTGTGAACTCTGGCTTCTTTGCAGCAGGTGAAATGACAGAAGACCCACTGAAATTCAAAGGAAGTACACTGTGGTGAACAATATAGAAAAACAGGATTTCAGGCATTTTAAAAAATATATGTATGCTTTTTATTATTCAAATAAAATTCTTGCCCCAAACTAGCAGAAAAGCTTTTCTTTTTCACCATCAGCACATGAGGAACACAGCAAGCCTCTCACAGTTTATTGGAGTAAACTCACCTCGCACTTGGACTAGCTGGGAGGAGAGTGTAGAGGTAGGGATCAGACATGAATAGAGGCATGACTGGGCAAAACTGCTGCAGTTTTACTGGAGCAAAGCCTGTGTGCTGCACTAAATCAACTGCACTTGTCATTACACTACCAGGAGAGGTCCAAGCTGCCTTGGCTGGCAGAAGCCCTGATCTGGACACAAACTCCCCTTCACCCACCTCCTGGATGCTGCCACAGAGAAGGGCAGAAGCACAGGCAATTCCACCCCACAAGCCTGTTTAAGTAGGCTCATTAAACAGGGACTTCTGTGGTAGGGTTTTAAACATTTTTGTCTAGGATATGAGTTGCAAGGAGCCACTTTGCTCCTCCTGAGCCACAGCACTTTCTCTACAGCAAAGGCCTGGACTCCACGTGCAGCATTCTGGCAAACTGGACAGAAACCATGTTCCAATGAGAGGGTAAAATGGGGAAAATCTGCTGCCACTCAAATCTGTTAACAACTGAGCTGCTTCAACCATCATTTACTGAAGACAGGACAGACTCACCTCTTGCAGTGGAGTAACTCCACTAAGCTGATCTTTAGCTTTTCTAATAACCAAATTTCCCCAGTTTAAAGTACCTAAGGAATCATCTCCTTGCATTTCTGCATTTGGGAAAAGACACAGGTCCAGAACCTCCAGAAGTGTTTGCTTTATGGTTACTGCTCTAGCAAACATTGCTATTTAGTTAATAGATATCTTGGCAGTGCTACAGCATTTGCCTCTACCACAACAAATGTGTCTGACAAAGCAAGCAGGCTTCATCACACCTCATGTCCTTCTCTGGTTTTGTCTATTTTAATTCAGGGGTTTTTTTCTTGCCTGAACAGATTCAAAAATGTTAACATCAAAAAACATACAGAAAGACTTACTCTACCAGAGTAAGAAAGACTTACTCTGTCCTCAAAAAATGTCTTCTGTGAATCCCAAAATGCTCCATACCTGGCAGCTTTCTCAGCTGCGTGAGTGAGGAAACAGCCTCTTGCCCTGACTGCTCCCCAATGCCAGCTGGAAGCCTCAGCAGGAAGCAGCAATGGTTTCCCCTCACACCATTTGCCAAAGCAGGAAAACTAATTTCTTCAAACTGAGAAGACATCTCCATGCTCCTGGCACAAGGCACTGGGCTCACTGCTTATCTTAAAAAATGTGTTTGATCCTCTGTAAAACTTGAGAGCAAACTTTAAATCCTACTGTTTGCATTTTGCAAGGCAGTTTCTTCTGAGAAAAATGCTTTAAAGACACAAGTTTCCTTTCATTTTGGTATTGATGTATCGATGACAGTGACAGTCTTATTAATAATTGATCCCTTTTTGAAATATATTAATTATTTACTTTTCCATGCCAGAGCTTAATACTCTCTGGGTTTTTTTGGGATTTTTTTAATGCATTGGAAAGGACTAATTCACTTTGGAGTCTCAGATGATGCAAGGTAAGTGGTCTGAAAAGGCCTTTAGTTTTATAGTTGGGGGGGTATTGTTGGCTTTTAATGCTTGGTAGCAAGCTACTAAGTAATTACTCCTTCCCTCCCTTCAATCACCCTATCTCAGCTAGCTGTATCTATGGCTTTGAGTAAAACTTAAGCCATTTTGGGACTTTTTAGAGCATGTAAGTTTGCCACAGATCAGTCTAAAGTGAACACTGAACAATGTGCAGCTCTCAACATCATGAGAAACTCAGGCTGGCTTTCCTTGGCTCCATGTGAAATGCAGAATAAAAAAAACCACCAAGGCACTAAAATACAATCAGAGTCTATATCAGAGGAAGTTAAAGAAAACTTAATAAGACCACAGTTAACAATTTTACTGGCAAATAGTTTACTAAATCCTGTAATTTTAATGTGAATTTATAACTTACAATAAATACAGCTTTTCAAATATTCATTTTATTTTTGCCACCAATCTAATAATGGCATGGCAAAGGCTGGCAACACTATTCACATAGAGTGTTTACTTGAACTTAGTTTTAACTGAATCCTTCATAATCCTTCATAAATAGAGCAGGAAAGTGACCTTTTCATTTCCATAATCTCACTTTTTCATGCTAGTGGTTAAGGGAAAATGCAGCTTCAGACCAAACCCATATTGCAACACAATTAGTAATTAACTAAGAACAACAGAATATATATTTTAAGAACTAACACCATCAGAAGTTAGTTTTTCCATGTTCTGCTTTGAAACTGACATCAATTAATTTGTAAAGGGTAAGAAACAGAAAAGCACCAGAAATATGTTTTCTAATGGTTCTACTAAAAAAAAAAAAAAAAAAAAAAAAAAAACCAAAATAAACCCAACAACAACAANAAAACACAAAAAAAAACCCAAAATCAAAAAAAACCCACCCCACAGCCAGCCTAGTTTACCACATACAACTATTAAACCTTCCTATGACTCAGAAAGGCCTCTAACAAAACTGAAGTGGCTGAGCCTGCTTTCACCTGGAGGAAAAAAAAAAAGAAGAAAAAAAAATCAATTCAGTATCTCAGACAACACTTTGTAAAATTCAGTGAAAGCTCTTGATTTTCTTTCAAGTACCTTCCATGGACTCACTTAGTGTAGCCCTTTGGCAAAGTTAATGGCATAGGTGGTTACTGAACAACTCAACAAGTTTCTGTCTTGCCTTTTGGGTCTCTCCTGACAGGCAGGAGGAGTAAAAAGAGAAAAACTTGTAACCAAAAGAGAAGATGAGGCTTTGTCCACTGGACTAAGGTTCTGCTTGGCCAGCACACACCATCACATCATCCAGCAGCCAGACTACAACTTACCAGCACGAGGCTGGCAGGAAAGCCAGCACCTTATTGGCTGACAAATCTGATGCAATGACTATTAATGACCAAACTTATGGCTCAAAAAAGGCCTTTTCAATAGGGACTGCTTTTCCCCACTAGAGGGAAAGTGAAGCTGTAAGTGGATGGCTTAGAAGTCTGAGGATGTAGTCCTGCCCTTCTGGAAGGTAGTGCTTCTCAAGTACCAGCTTGTCTGCACAGCTTGGCAGATTATTTCCAAGTTTTCCATGCTTAACTTGTGCTCATATTTCAAGAGATACACCTTAGGGTCTCTACTCTAAGCTGATTCACGGAAGGAGGAAATGGGGATGTTGGTCTTTCTGGACTCCACACCTCATTTCAGTTACTTTGTTCTATTACCTTTGCTATCCCCCATGACCGGTCCTTCATAACGATACTCATCGAAGACTACAAAATAGATAAAGTGCAGGGGAAAAAACGGAAAACAGATGAACCAAAAAGCCGAATGCATGTGGTTATGCGTCAGAGCACAGTCCTGCTCCAACAGTCAAAACGTCACTCACTAAATCCACGCTCGGCGGAGGCGACCCTGAGCGCTCTCGCCCAGCAGCATCCGCGGGCTGCAGCTCGGGGCGCTCCCGGAGCAGCCGCGACATCCGAGCGCCCGCTCCCGGGGCAGCGGCCAGAGCTCCCCCGG
>VXBR01003140.1:804072-825706 GCA_013400215.1 Cisticola juncidis | reverse complement strand
CGCCTCCTCCATGGCGCGGCGCTGCCCCGGCCCCGCGCCCAACGGCAGCGGGCAGGGAGCGATGGAGGGCGGGCACTGCAGGGGCGGCACCCGACGGAAGGAAGGGATGAGCAGCACCACCGGGACAGCGACACACTGCTCCACCGACAGCGGCCGAGCCCGGCTTTGTGCCCTCCGAGGGGCCGCCCCCGGGAGGGGCACGGCTCCTGCTAGGGCGGGGGGTCGGAGCTCTCCTGGTGTTGCTTCCCCTGGGCGCGCTCCGGCCCTGCAGTTTCCTTCAGCCGCTGGGTTTAGATGGGATAAGTCAAGGGCTTTAGCAGCGCCTACGCCGAGTCGGGGTTCCCGCTCTCCTGCGGGGCTCCCCGGCAGCAGCCCAGCCTGCTGCCCCGGTGCGGGTCCCTGCAGGGCTACTTTGCCCCCAGCCCCTGCGCAGGCATCGAGCCCCAGGGCATGTAGGAGCCTGGCAGCAGCTGCTTGGTGTGCAGGCGGTCCAGGAGCATCTGCCAGTTACAGGAGTAAAAGTTACTGTATACCCTTCAAGTTTAACTTCTGGCAGCTTTCTGCGCAGCCTCGAGTCTAACGTTTCACTCGGAAACGTTAGAAACGAACTCCAACTCCCACTTCTTTGCTGCTTCTTTCCCGCACCTCTGGATTTTTCACGCCCTGTTTGTTTTCACCCTCATCTCAGTACAACTCACCTGGAGAACCGGGTGACATTCTGCATATTTTGGTGGGGTTTTAGCAGTACTTCTAGTTATGCTCTGTATATGTCACAGATTATGGATTTGAACCCCTGAGCTGTCTACAGGAAAAACAGTCTTCTGCCCTCATTGGGGCAAATATTTACCACTGTCCTGGCTGTGCCAGCAGAAAGGATTTTCTGCCACAAAACACTGTTGGTCTCTATCCTCAGCTGTTCCCCACAGAGCACCACGATTTAATCTTCCTCCCCCCAACACCATAACATTTTTTTCCAGACGTGTTTTTCTCTGTCACGGTTCTCTCATTCAAATTGTGTTTATTTCCCTACAGTACTACTCAAATTCATCCATAGGACTAGATTTAGGAGAGTCAAAGAGGCATTACTGTGCCATTTTCAGGTTATCTTTACAATTCCAGGTACCTGTCATTAATGAAGGAGAATTTTGGTCTCCCCCAAGGCCCCAGGACCAAATAACCACTAAGGTATTGGCTATGTGGGCTAAGGTATTGGCTATTATACCATCACCCTCTCTTACTGTGATGGTATAATCCTAAAGGTCATTATAAAAGAAAAGTTGTATAATATGCTTTGAAAGCATTAATCAATATACTTATATATTTATAAAATACATACCCATTTTTATTACTGAGATTTTATGTATTCTTCCTTTGCTTGTATAACAGAATAGTTTCTTGATATTGATATTTAATTTTGAAATCCTAATCCAGTAAAAATCCTGCTGTGCAAGAAATCAGTCTGTCAAGATTAGTCTCAGTGTTATCATAGTTATGAATCAGGTCATGCTGGTCCTGATTCTTCACAATCTAAACTAACAAAAAGTTTTAAAGAAGCAGACTTATCAGACCTTGTGTATTTAGTCATATCCGAGTTCCACAACTATGATACTATTATCTTCACATTTAATTTCATTCATCCTGTGTCTGCAATCTGCTGCCAGTTTTCCAGAAATGAGGAATCATGTCTTTGGTGCTCTTCGTCTCCATTTAAGCTCAGCTCTTAGAATTCCTTCCTGAAACAGGTAGGCTGCAGCAGCCTCAAACCAGAAAGACACTGACAGGCCAGAGCTTTACCCTGGAGCTGCTCAGCTGCAGAAAGATTGCCATGCCCAAGGGCTATCTATGAACTCTAAAAAAATGAAACAGGATAAAGATTTTGAACAGGCTGGGGTCTCTTTTTAATTTAAACAACCAAAAAAAACCCAGCAACAACTGTAAAAAGTGCCCTCTGTTAGACTTTGGGGACTAAGTTCATTGCAAAGTATAATAAACTTTGCTATTGCAGGGAACTTTTATGGCATGCAGACAACACGGCCATGAATGCAGAGATATCTGGGATGTCTAAACATGACCTCGTGTTCAGCTACTCCAGCTCCAGGCTGCTGCTGCACTACAATTCAGAGTCGGTGCCATGTGTGACTGTGGCTGTATCTTTGTGACTGTTTGTGCATCTTTGCCGGCCCCTGAGCTCTCCTCATGCCAGTGAGGAGATGCACATGGCTGCAGAGTGTGCCAGCCAGGCTGATGGGCCCTGCAGACACCCTTCACTCAGCCCAGAGCCGATGCTACCCCTCCCCTGTGCCGCCCCACCAGTGGAATATGGCCCTGTGTGCCTTTATGGCCGTGCATCCTCTTTCAGAGACACACACTCTGTTCCTGGGCCTCCACAAAAGTAACTGGTTTCACTGTAACATAGTTTACTGGGTCTTTTCCAGGATGAGTGAAATCCCTAGGAATGACTCGATGTATTTGGAAGGTTAATGGGCCCCTAGACTAACTGGTAGGTATATACCTCCTTTTTGACTAAGAATGTTTAGCAATAAATTTATTGAATTCTTTAAAATTATTTGTATTCAAAAGTTGTGTCTGAAGTATCAAACTGTTTTGAAGTGTGACTGAAAGGAACTAAGAATCCAGGTATTTCTTACAGTTGGGTATCTTCCAGAACAGGTGAAGGATAACTCAAAAGTACCAGCATAGCTTTTTTGCTGCTTTAAAAAAAAACCCAAACAAACAAAACCACCAAACTTTTGATCTGAGGACAAATAAAATAATTAGCACAGCCATAACAAAGAAGACAAAAACATAGCTCTGGTATCCTCATCTGCTTTTAACTCCTTTTTGCTAACCAGTTCCATTTCAGTGTGTCCTATCAGGCTGTTCCTCCTGCTGAGAAAATCCTAAGTTTGAGTAGGTGATAAAAAGTAGATAACAATGATAACAAGTAAAGGGCAAAGCCATTGTTCAGCTAGACACTTTGTTGTACAGTACTGTAACAAATCTATATTTTTTGCATCTGTGTCAGCTGAAGGAAAGACAAAAAATATTACATGAATTGAAGTCAAAATCTGAAACTGCAGAAGTGATTCCTTCTAAAGTGCTCAGCAAGCATAATGTCAGGCTTTTTTTAATTGAAAGTGTATGTGCCACTAGAGGTCCTTCATGGTCAGATTATGTTTTCCTCCACAACGTTTTTTTCTATTCTTTTATCCATGGTATATATGAGAATTATAATTTCTAAATATATTTATTTTGTTTAATGTATTAAATTCTTAGAATAATAAAGTGATTTTATTGTGATTAAGCCTTTTTTGGGAAGATACCAACACATTTTTTCAGATAGCATTTCTTCAGTAAAAGCTCTTGTTTTATTATGTAATAATAAATGTTATTTATTTTTACTTCAATAGCTGCATGTTTTCAAATTTCCAATTTTTCATTGTCTTACACCATGTCTTTAACATAGTCAGTTTTCTCTGAAAGAAAACAAAGGAAGGAAATAAATGTCAAACTAATGAGAGAAATTAGGATAAACAACTGGAACAATAAGATGTAAGGTAATTTTTCTCTTCTGTGTCATTATTTTTTTACTTCTCCTAGTTAGAAGCTAATTTAAAATGTCTGAATACTGTTTGGAAGGACCGTGCACCCTGGGGACTGACATTAAATTTACCACTATAGAACACAATGTAATTTCTTGGGAAACTCGTAACAAAGATTCATAGCTCATTAGTTGGAAATGATTAGGAACTAAGGCAAAGAAATACTTGCTGTTCCTGGGATGGTCATGAGCTGGAAAGGCCTGATAGTTGCACAAAGGGTAAACAGAATCACAGAATGCATCAGCTGAAATCAAGACAGAGCTGTGTTACACTGTGCAAAGTCCTGGGGGCACTTTTAATGAAAGGTAGGGTACGTGCTGGTTACTTGTATTTGAGACAAATATGCAGAAAGATGCAAAAAGATCTGTGGGACACCATGGGTTTATTGCAAAGGCCCTGATAGCCAAAAGATTCCTTACTATCCTGTATCTTTTTAAAAAAATCTGCAGATGAAGGAAATCAGTATTTTAAAATTAAAATATTCTAATATTATCTAAAATTCTCTAAAAGAAATTGATCTGAGAAACATCACAGTAAGATACTCAGGGGGAAAACACACCTCATGTCTACACTGCCATATCCTGGGCTGCAGGGGTGGTTCTGATGTCTCTACCAAGAAGGACATGTGAAGAAAGATGTGTTTTCACACTGTAATGTCAAAGAAGGTATCTACTAAACAAAAGCAATTGAATGAGCAGGGGTAAGAATTTCAATATGTGGTGAGGTTTATTTATGAGAAAATATCAAGAATGAAGTTTAGGTACTTGATTGTCATTGAAAATCACCAGAGCCAACAGAAGTGGTAAGGCAGATGCATTTGGGGGCAATCAGGACGAGGTCACACAGGTCTATGCATCTGTAATTCTGATCTCACACACCACCCTCACTTCCCACTCACCTGAAATGAGACCTCCAGCTTGGAACTGCACCCAGACAAAAAAAGTGGGGTTTTGTTGCCAATGTAGTGTTTCCAAGGCCTAAACAAACCAACATGGATGTTACTTTCAGTAATAACTTGCAAAATCTCAAAGGACTCTGGTTTTGCATCCAGTCCAAACAGAGCTCTCTCAAATCTTTAACCTTCCAGGACTGACACAACATCTATAATATTGAAAGAGCTAGTGGGACAGCTGGAGATTACAGCTTCAAACCATGAGCTCAGTCTCAGAAAGGCAGACATAATAAAGCCCAAGGACCATCAAAATTTAAGCACATGTTGAAGGCTTTTTTTAAAATCAAAATTTTCTGTCCCTGAAATAAAAGAAAATATTCTTCAACCCTCTGACTGATATCTTTCTCTTAAAAAAATCACATTCTTACTGTGGTTTCATGGAATAGCATCTCATACCTTTGACTCTGTATCTGCAGGATCCAGTAGGTCCTCTATAACAGGCATCTTCAGCTCTTTGGGAGCTGAAGAATAATATATATATAGAATATGTATAGAATAATTTGGGATTTTAGTCTTGAAAAGAAAATCACAAACAAAATAGACTTTTTACTACATTGACTCAATTTTTTAAATCAGAATACCCTATGACACTGCATTCAGCCTTGCCATTACATGAAAAATAAAATCTATGTAAATTTAATTGCAAAACTTGCCAGTCTGAGATTTTCCTTGATTAAGACTGTATAGTTTTCATTTTAGTTTACTTGCTTGTCTGTGATGGGATATTGTTAGAGTAATTGAGACTAAATTTGGAGTAGTGAAGGCCAGAATCCACAGTTCCCTGCAGAATGCCAGACTTTGCATTGTGTGGTGCATCTTTAAATCTTACCACTCCCATACAGACTAGGGCTGAGAAGAGACTAACCAGGCCCTGACTAAAACAGGTTTAAGGGCAGGATAGTATTTTACAGGCAGGTGAGACCCCTGTTTCCACTCCCAACCTAACAGAAGAGTTGGAACAATCTTTCTATGATTGTTTTTATACCTTACTGGCACTGGTACTTTTCCTTCACACCTTGGTGAAAAAGATGTAGATAACATGATTCTATAGCATTGCAATGATCCACCACAAACAAAACTTGGATTCCAGGCAGAAGAAATTATTTAATTAAATCAACTAGTGTAATTTGAAAATACTTTAGCCAGACACACAGCAGTTCATCCAACTGGATTTGCACTGTTGTAGATTTGGGCTGCATCAATGCAATATTATTAAGACAGGGACCCTAGGATATATCAAAAGATATTCATAGAACTGCAGAACAGCTCAAGTTGAAAGGGATCCCTGGAGGCTATCTAGCCCAAACCCCTGCTAAAAGCAGGGTCATCTTGAGCAGGTTGTTCAGCATCCTGGCTGGTTAAGCTTGAAGATCTCCAAGGCTGAAGATTTCACAATTCTTTGTGTTCTTGTTCCAGTGTCTACGTATCCTCACAATACAATAGATAATAAATCAATGAATCCTTTTTCCTACTCAGAAATTCCCTTGCTGCAAATCGTGATTGTCAGCCTTTCTCCTTATGCTGTGGGCCATCAGGAAGGTAAAGAGTGCAAAAAAAGATTCCCCTTTTCATCTCCAGCTTCCCTCAGCTTCACCTTGGCTGTCATATGCTGCAGACCCCTGACCATCTCCACTGCTGGACACCCTCCTAAATGCCATTGTTATTCTTGTACTGGAGAGACCAAACCTGAACACAGCAATGAAGGTGAGCATGCAGAGTAATTTCAGCAGTTTTAATATTTATTATATTTATTGTCTCAGAAACATGGATTCTGCCAGGTCCCTTCTGATGACTTATATTGTCTTACTGATCTATTGATTCTTCATTATTTTTGTGTTCATATCTACATTGAAAAAATGCTACTTATTCTTAGGACAGACTTTGTTCTTGAAATAAAAACATGCCTTCTGACATTTTAAATCATACTTGAAGGAAAAACACTCTGTAGAAACACAGAACTGTTACACAATGAAAAGCAAAAATTGAGTGTCAACTTCAGTGTGGAACTAAGACCAAATTTTTTTCCTTCCTTTTAGTTTTTGGCAATCCAACAAAGCACAGATAATACCAGATGTTTGAATGGTGTGAAATAAAACTATTCTACATATAAAAAGATACTGTAGAGAAGAGATACTATATTAAAATAATGCAGAGGTAAACAGCTTTACTTTTTTTTTTCTAAAATCCTTACATGTTCAAAAGCCATTTCACTGAAATTTCTAGCTTGAAGGAATTTTAGTTAAAGAGTATTCCTCATATCAATTCCTTCTCAGAAAAATAACTATCTTTTTTCAAGAACATTTTTTTCCGTATTAAGTATTTAAAGTTGGGGGGGAGGGTTGAATATCTGTTCTTTTACCCATGTTGGAGTTAAGGAGTTTGTATTTTTATTCTGAACACTTTCTTTAAGCGAGGAGAGAGAGGTGAAGGTTTTGCAAAAGTAGAATAAAAGCTAAAGAGGTTAGGTGTCAACAAGACCTGTGCGGCTGCATTCCACTCCCTGTTTTAATCTTGGCAAGGCATTCCACTAATGAGTAAATGATGCAAGCTGCACCTTGACTGTAGCATTACTTTAGCTGAACTTTCACCTTGTGGGAAGATGTTGGAAGAAATTTTGAACCTACAGTTTAATATACATTCCAAATGAAATTGTTTAGTTGTTCTCAAAAAATGAACACAAAATAAGCAATGTTAATCATGTGTTTGTTTGTTTGTTTTCATTGTGACTGTAGAAAAATATTGATCTTTGAAACACTTGCAGAGCTTAGTTGACAGGTTAGGAACTGCCCACTTAGCTTCATGTGTTGAAGTGCTTCCCTAAACATTTTTCACCAAGAAGTGTAACCAGATCATTTTAGTCATTCCTATTCCTATAATGACTCCATCACAGGACTTAGATATTTTAGGACTAAGATTGATGACAGATTTCTCTTTATCTGATAGTCTTAATATATAAGCAACCTTAGTAAATTCAGTGTTATCTTGAAACATAAGTTAATGAGAGAGGAATTATTCTTTTTTGGGGGGGAGGTTTAAAAATATATGCACTTAGCTGAAAGCTTAGCTGTTTTATGATAAAGTGTGCTCTGTGTATCCTTTATAACAATGTAAGGTAGTCATAAGTTTGCAAAGCATAGCATTGACCAGCATTTTATTTGGCCTTTTTCTTATAACTTTTTCTTACCTGGTCTTCAGTCCTAGAAGCTGCAAGTTAGGTCTTTCCACAGGAAATACACAAGCAAAGTGTGTGTCCAAGACTGAACAACCACGGTGTAACAGGGTGTTATGACTGTTGCTTTCCCAGGCTGTTTGGGTATGATAAATGAAATATCCCATACCAGAAAACTGGCATTACATCTGTGAAAGAAGAAGAATGGCTAGACTAATTTACAGGAATCACTTGCATGACTTTATTACTAAGTCACTATTTTATGAAAACTGCAGTTTTTGCTGTGTGCCCTGTTTATTTGGTTTACCTTTCTTTTGTGTGGGATCTCTGTTTGGCACACACATTTTTCATGTCTCCCCCTCCCCAGCAACCTCTGGTCTATCAATATCAGTACATCACCACCATGCAGCCCACTTACACCACAAACTCTCTTGTCAGCTCTGCCCAGCCCTCCAAAGCAGTGATATCAGCCACAACTTCAGTGGGCACATCAAATGTCTCAGATTGCAGTGACCACTTCCAAGACACCTTCTGATTCTATAACCACTACGTACAAATCAGTGGTTGTTCAATTCCCTCAGCATGCTACGGAGAGAACTCCTGTTATCTCCATTGCATTAACAGTGAGCTAAAGACTTTTTCAAATAGCTCTGATTATTTTTGCTTTATGAAAAGGCCATTGTGTTTCCCGGAGCTGTAAATAGTGCAATATCTTAGACAATGCACACTTAAGAAAAAGAACTTCCTAAATTTGTAGTCAAATATGCACTTGTGTTTTCACCCATCTGGAACTGTCACACCTTTTCCCGTTTCCTTACAAGTCAGTCAGAACTTAAACAAAAGAAAGAACAAGGCATTCTGCTATTTGCAAATCACAAGCCAGATTTTGATTTGAGTGGAATAAATTCAGGGTGGCTGCCAAGACTGTACATATACGTCTGAACTCCAGCTTTGATCTAGCCACACTCTATTTCCCTTGCATAGCAAAATAACCCAAATCAAAGGACCAGGTAGCTGAACCTGCCAGCTGGCTTTGGCTGGCTGTAACTACTAGATGAAGGCAAAAAAAATCTCACAAATTGTTTCTACAACTGTTTAACATAAATGCTAAATCTATTTGAATGAAATACAAAACCCTGAATGTTTTAAAAGACTAATGAGGCTTAATAAATGTTGACCAAGGCAAGTAGATTTTATCTTCAGGTCTGGCTTGAAGAGAGCTGCTGGTGATTGGTCTGTAATGCCGAGAGACCTGTGCGTGTTTAGCAGCTCCCAGAAAAAAAAAAAAGTGACTGGCTGAACATGTTTAGCCTGTGTTTCCTTTTAAAAGCAGCTGGATAATTGTCTTCTAGATTATTTGATAATCTCGTATGGACATGTGTTTGTACTAAGTAACATTCACTACAGTGTTTCTGTTGGGGCAGTGACCACAATACTGTCATTTCCAAAGACATCACAGAGGAGAGAGTAGGAAACATCACAGAAATTGGAATTTATTTCCAGAAAAAAAAATATAAAAGTGATCCATCTATAAACCTGTCCATGGGTATGATCCTGAAAATCAGTGAGACTCTCCTTAGCACCAAGGGCTTTTTCCTTTGGCTTCAGCAAAAAAAATTCGTCAAATCATTTGGGTTTTTCCCATCTTAAAATGCCCTTAGTGTATGCAGACACATCTCTGGCATAGCACATCAGGGACACAACATACCATTACAACTTCTTACCAAATTTAATTACTGCTAATGCAGCCACATAAACCTAGTTGTGTTCCACAGAACACAATGGGCTAAAGACAATGTGTTTTAAGCCAAGGTGTACATTTGGAGAGTAAAACACATAGTTTTTCTGTAATTTTGTGTTAAAATAACAGAATTGTAGGATGGCTGAGGTTGGAAAAGGCCTGTAAGACCACGGACAACTGTTAACCTAACACCACCGTGTTTACCATTTAACCATGCCCCCAAACGCTATAGCCACGTTTTTTGAACACTTCTAGAGATGGAGATGGCACCATTTCCCTGGGCAGTCTGTTCCAATTCCTAACCACCCTTTCAAGGAAGAAATTCTCCATAATATCCAGTATAAGCCTCCCTCGGTGCAACTTGAAACCATTTCCTCGTTTGTTACTTATTATGTAGGAGGAGAGACTGACCCTCACCTGGCTGCCCCCTCCTTTCAGGCAGTTGTAGAGAGCAGTGAGGTCCCCCTGAGCCTCCTTTTCTCCAGGATAAACCCCCCCAGCTCCCTCAGCTGCTCCTCACAGCTCTTGTGCTCCAGACCCTTCCCCAGCTCCGCTGCCCTTCTCTGGACACGCTCCAGCCCCTCAATGTCTTTCTTGCAGTGAGGGCCCAGAACTGAGCACAGCATTGGAGGAGTGGCCTCAGCAGTGCCCAGCACAGGGGGACGGTCACTGCCCTGCTCCTGCTGCCACACCATGGCTGAGCCAGGCCAGGATGCCATCGGCCGCCAGTGCGCCGGGAAGCGCTTGTTTGCCAAGCCCCGGCACCATGCCAAGCTCCATGAGGTGCACCCAGATTTCCAGGCCGCGCCCCTCCGGCAGGGCCCGAATTCTTCCGGCACGGCCCGAGTTCCTGCGGCAGGGCCCGAGTCCCTCCGGCAGGGCCCGAGTCCCTCCGGCAGGGCCCGAGTGCTCCCGCACCGCCACGGGCGGAGGGAGCCCCCTCGCGGCAACGCGGCGCCTCCACGGGCCACAGTGACAACAGCCGCAAGTCCCTCACAGCCTGCAAGAAATCCCCGCTCCTTCCAAGCAAGAAAGGCAATATGCACTGCAAACTTCAGCGGTAATTAAAGCATTCAAAGCTTTTTTTTTGTCCTCAACCCTTAATAGGGATAGACGTTGGGCTGCCCTGTCCCTTGGATTTAAGGACCACGTGTGTGGGAACTGTGACCTTCCCTTTGTGGACACTGAAATTTTAAGGGACCAGCTCTACCAGGTGAATGCTCACAAGTCCGTGGGGCCTGATGAGATTCATGTCAGAGGTCTGAAGTAGCCTGCAGATATTGTGGCAGACCCCTCTTGATCATCTGCCAAAGGATTTAGGAGTCTGGGGGTGTCCCTACTGGCGGGATGTTAGTCCCACCTACAAAAAAGTATGTGAGGGAAGCCTCAGAGAACTACAGACCTGTTAGTCTAACCAGAGTTCCTGGAAAAAATATAGAGAAGATTATACTGGGTACTATTAAAAGCCATTTAAAGAAGAATTTATAGTCAACGTGGGTTCACAAAGGGAAATTCTTGTTTAATTAATTTGGTATCCTTCTGTGATAGGGTCAGCTCCCTGTTGGATGGAGGGAAGGAGTAGATGTAATTTTCCTGAAATTCGGTACAGCACCCTTCTGGACAAGCTGCCCAGCTGTGGGATGAGTGGGTTCATGGTGTGCTGTGTAAAGAACTGGCTGAAGGGCAGAGCTCAAACTGTTCTGGTGAATGGGGTTACATCTGGCTGGCCACAGGACACCAGCATTGCTCCTTCAGGGCTCAGTTCTAGAGTGAGTTCTGTTCAGTACATTTGTAATGATCTAGATGCAGGAGCTGAATGCACCATTGGCAAGTTTGCTGATAATACCAAACTGGGAGGTGCTGCTGACCCTCTTGGGGGACAGGAGGCACTGCAGAGGGATCTAGGTAGATCGGAGCATTGGGTTCAAAGGTGACTATTACACTATATTCCATACTGGTGCAGCCTTATCTTGAGTGCCATGTGCAGTTCTGGACCCTAATATTTAAGAAGGATGTCAAAGTCATTGAATGATCTTGTCTGTTTTGGAGAAAAGGAAGCTCAATGGCAACCTCATCTCTCTCCACAGCTTCCTGAGGAGGGGAAGTAGAGAGGGAGGTGCTGAGCTCTTCTCCCTGGTATCCAGTGGCAGGGTGCGTGGGAAAGTGTTCAAAGCTGTGCTGGAAGGGGTTGAGGCTGGATGTTAGGAAGCATTTCTTCACCAAAAGAATGCTCAAATACTGGGCAAGCCTTCCTGGAAAGGTGGTGAGTGCTCCAAACCTGTCAGTGTTTAAGAGGCATTTGGATAATGCCCTTAGTAACATGTTTTAACTTTTGGTCAGCCCTGAAGTGGTCAGGCAGTTGGACTGGATGACCACTGTAGGTTCTTTCTAACAAAAATAGTCCTATTCTATTCTAAAACTCCTGTAACAATTACTGGTGGAAAGGGGAAAGGCAAGTGCTCTTGTATTAAAAAGCTCTCTTTGCAATTCTGGGTAAATATTAACTATTGCTTTGGTAATGTTTGATTTTTAAAGAGTAAAGAGCAATTTCCTCTGTGTATATATCACACTTATTTGGCACACCAGACTGCAGCATATGTTTTGAGGAAGAAAAAGTGATTTCATTGATTGCTTATCCAGGAAGATCTTTAACATTCATTGTCATACTCTAAATGTTAAGATGTGAGTTCTGCCAAATCAATAATAGAAGGCACACATGGAAAAATTACAGATACACAGATGTTACAGCATTGTTTTATGGCATAGGTATATTTTAGGAGGTGTGAGGATGTTGGACATACTCCAGAGATTTTTCTTTAATTTCTCAGGTAGTTAAATTTCCAAATTATGTCTCTGCACTTCCACACTGTACATAAAATTAGTAAACTGAAGCTTCAGCACTTTTCTGCTGCAAGTCATTCACAGTGACCTTTTGTTGGTGGATTTAATGGATGTTGCACATGCAATACAGACAAATACTCATCTGAATAGAGGCTCGGGTGCATCCATTTCTAGCATTAGTGTGGTGTACTTTGTGCAGAACCACTTATCTGCAAGTGCTGGAGCTTCTTTCTGTGTTGTGAGAGAAAGCTTTTGATTTGAGGTTTGCTGAAGCTGGTAGTCAGCAAAGGCAAGGCTGGCAAGGCTGCCCCAACTCCCTGTTGCCAGATGCAATAAGTACTGGCATGGGCTATTGCTTGTATTCCTGATAGTCCCACGGAGTGTGTGTGCATATATATATATATATATATATATATATATATATGTATGTATGTATGTATGTTTGCACAGCTNCTGCCCCAACTCCCTGTTGCCAGATGCAATAAGTACTGGCATGGGCTATTGCTTGTATTCCTGATAGTCCCACGGAGTGTGTGTGCATATATATATATATATATATATATATGTATGTATGTATGTATGTTTGCACAGCTGATCACATAGCCAGAGGCACAAACATCCTAATCCTGCCTCCTCTTTGGCAGTTAAATGGGTTTGGGTTTTTGAGGGGTTTGTTATTGTGAATTAATTTTTTTCTTATGGCCATGGAATGAGTACAATTCAGGCACTCTGTTCAGTAGCTGACCCTGGACCCTTGGCTTTCCACTTTATTTTGCATGACCCCACAGAAACCAACACCTACATATGTACTCTATGGATCTTCCCGGTAACTGCCCCTGGCTCCTCCTGGCTCACACTCAGAGACATAACCCTGCAGATGGGTCTCAGGTTGAACACTGACGCCACAGCCTCTCCAGTGGTTGGTTTGGACCTCTTGGTGCCTCCAGGAGCCAACTCTTAGACCACTCTTGTCTTCCTGGTATCCAGCCTAGACCACTTCCATTTCACAGCTTCCAAGCCTTGTGTCCTCCCACCAACTAATCCAACTTGATATTTGCACACACTGATATACATCCCTTCACAGCACACTGTTGTCTTCAAAAAAGCAGCATCCCCTCCTGATACAAATTTATTTCATCTGCACTTGCTCAAATCTCCCACACCCTCTCAGGTGGGCTTTACAAAGATCACTAGAACAGCAGTTGCCTTTTGCTTACAGCATCTAGTAGTGGTTTCTTTCCTTGTCACTTTATATTTCTTACACTTTTCAATTGCTGCAGTTTGGGTTGCTCCCAAGACTGTAGTCTCCTTCAGTGTAGCACCTGCAGAGATGACTTCATGGACTGCAGTCATCTCAGGATGTTTCTGTGCCTATGTCTCCTTGTGTGTCATCACTTGTACCCTCACAAATCTCCCAGCATCTGCTCCTCTTTATTAAATGTGTTTCACGGAGATGCTGCATGCTTCTGTACTTGGTTTAGGTTTTGGCATGTGGTGGGTTGGTGGTATCTCTTGCCAAGCCAGCTGGAACCAGCTGTGACTGAAGGGCAGACCTACACAGCTCGCCCCTGTAGCCCCACTGCTACCAAAACTATGCCAGCTACGCACAGTGTAGCATTTTCTTTCAGTTTGAGGCAACTCACGATCTTTCGAGTTAGGGGATGTGTTTAGGCAGGAGCAGTCTCAGCCTCATCTCAGGTTTCCCCAGCCTTTCACTGCCCTCCTGTGGATAGTGCTGCTTGTCAGCCTTGTTTGTCGTGCCATGTAAGGCAGCTTTAAAGTGTTACCTTTCCTTCCACACCACATCCTTTAGCAAAAAAAAAAAACAACATGCATATGAGTGTCAGTGTTCCAGGTTTGAACATTATACTTAAAGGTCTTGGATGTTTCCTGCAAAATCAGAGAGATTTTCTTTTGAACCCAGACACATTCTGGGGCATAAGAACTAAAGAAGTGAGAGCAAAGATGTTCGAATGATATTTAACAGATCCCAGAGGGGTGTTAGGGTGAGGGTTTGACATGTTGATAATAGTTTTTCTTTTAATTCCTGGTGTCAGAAAATCTGCTGAAGTTCTGTTTCAATTCATAGTGTGTTTTACCTGAGATGAAAAGTAGGACTTCATGGATGGAAGGCTTATCTTTATTTCTTTCTAGAGAACTGTCTAGTCTAGGGTACAGGCATATTTCTGACAGTAACATTAAATGATTCAGAAGGCTTAGCAGAAGTGAAACCCTCTTGGGAGGATGGTCAAGATCTAGTTCTTAACTAGACTTAACTAGACTAGGACTGCAAACAAACCCTCAAGAAAAACACCCTTCTTCCCTCTGCATACCTGTCCTCTCTGCTGCTGTTCTCCCGTTCCCTTATATCATGCCTTGCTCTCAGTCCCTTCAGTGAGGCAATGGCCAGCGCAGACCCTGGGCTCAGTGTGCAGTGGTTCCTCCATTAGCAGCAGTCCCTTTAGGGTCATGCCTGGTGGGCCCTGCTCAGGCATGGTTTTCACTATATTCCTGGTCATTTTTTCCTTCTCTGCTGGTGCTTTCTGCCCTTTCTAAAACAGATGTTTCAGAGGTGCTACAAACCCATCTGGTGGCTCAGAGCCACCAAGAAGCTGTGGCCTGCTGTGGGTCAGGAGGAGACTGGCTGTGTCCAGTGTGGCTGTGACCTTCCCACAGAAGCTCATCCCTGTAGCCTCTTCTTGAACCTGATGTTTATGTTTAGTAGACAGATATATGACATTTTACAAATTATATGTCTTCTCTGTGCTGTGGGAGAGATGGCGCAATGAAGTGGAGCAGCTGGCCATTGTGGTTTCATTCACAAGATCCTCGTTCTGCAGGAGACATGGTGCAACCCCGAAAGGAGCATGGGTGGGTCAGTGTGCTTGTTCCTGTCATGCTCTGGCATCCTAGCACAGGAACATAGGTGGGTCTTGGGTTTCCCTCACTCTTTTCAGCTCCCTGAACTCAGAGGCTACAGAAATAGCCCTGCATACTGGAGCAGAGTCATAGTGCTTCCCTCTCCAGGGTCATTTTTCAGTCTCCTCC
The DNA here is from genome assembly GCA_013400215.1 of Cisticola juncidis. NCBI lineage: Eukaryota > Metazoa > Chordata > Aves > Passeriformes > Cisticolidae > Cisticola > Cisticola juncidis. The sequence continues at coordinate 810,353 of VXBR01003140.1, read as the reverse complement.
AGTTACCCCAGCACTCTTCCATGTCCTTATTCATAGGATTGGTTAGACAGTACCTCACTGATGATTACACCACTTGTTTTCTGATCTGTTGTTGTTTTCCAGTTCTTGCTTCAGTTACTTCTGGATGCTTTTCCAGTATTTCCTGATGATCATGGGCATAGACTGGCTAGCTGTCTCCTGGAGCACACCAAAGCCACCCCCCCCCCAGGAATGGAGCCCATGTGAAGGCCCCAGCCATTGCTGTCCTTCAGCACAAGCATACTGACCAGTAATTTATTTGCATAAGTCCAGCTCCTTTTGTCTCCTTTCTTCTCTGTTTTTTCATACTCATTCCTCCTAGATCCAATTTGATCTTTACCTCCCCTGTCTTTGATCCTTCTCCTAAACATCCCATAGTAATGACCCCAAAATGCTCTTTCCAACTTCCTGTGGTGAGTCCTGTAGACAGTAATTCACTCTGAGTCTGTAAAGGCTTTGGTGGGGAGTGTCTTCAATTGACTCAGCTGGGGGTGTCACCCCCAAGCCACAGGGCTGGTGGTTCTCCTGCTCCAGCCCCTGGAGGAGTCCTGCCCGGAGCTCGTTCAGCTCTGGTGCGGTTACTGGGGCTCCCCTGACTGTCATTGTGTCTCTGCTCCTTTGTGTTCATAGGAATGAGCCTTCAGTCACATAACCTAATCTTCACCTAGTCCATAAATGCTGCACTCATTTAGGTTCATTTCTTGAAGTTCTTTGGGGTGAAAAATCCCTGGGTAGCTCTGTGACAGTAGTTTTTTAAGCCTAACCCCTTCTGATGATCGCTCTAACTGTGAAAATTTTGTCCACTCGTTTTTGCTAGTTCCCTTCTACAAACTTCTTTCTTCTAAATATCCTCATGTAATGCATGCTTTTTGAGCAGAGACAGAGTCTCTTAAATTGATAAGAAATTTTATTCACTTTTAAAAGGATTTAAATTCCCATGGACAGAGGAAGGCTTCCTGTCCTAAAGGCACTCAGTCTGCCTCTAGAGTAAACAAGGTGGGGCTTCAACAGGAAGCATAGGGGCTGGTGATCTGGGAGAAAGACCATGGGGCCTATTTCCAATTGGAAAACCCAAGACAAGCCTTTACCCCAGAAGCAGGAGTGCAGGGCAGCTGTCCCTGTTTCTTGAATAAAAGCTGTCTCTGATCTACACCACGTATCCCATGGTCACGAGGAGATGAGTTGTGATACACAGTTTGCCTAAGCGAATGGGTAAGTGGGTAGTGATGATTCCTGATCTGCAGACACACCCCACACAGGTCAGAGCTTCAGCCCCACCAGTCCTATACCAGTAATCCCAGAGGAACAGGACTCATTCTGACTGGTCGACAAGCTGGGTCTATGGATGGCAGTTTAACTTTCATGCATTGCAGTTCTTGTGCTTCAGCTCCTACATGGTATCAGGTGACCACGTGTGGTGTTGCTCCCAAAGGACTATCACTTTAACAATTTAATACCTTTCATATTAAATCAGTGATATAAGGTGGCAATGGCTCTGCTAACCACACGGCCTAAGGCTAAGCATCTTTGACTTCTCCATCCCAGAGGCAAATTAATTGTTCCCACTAGAGTTTCTATAACCTTTCAGCCCTCCATCCAACTAATGTACAAGAGAAGAAACATTACCTGTGCTACCAGCTCCTACTGGATTCATCGGTTCAAACTTGGCAGATGTTATCACAGCTTGTTTGTCTGGACAATTCTTCCAGATAGGCTAAACTCAGCAGAACTTACCATACAGGGAAGTTCTTTGTTTAATATTTGCCAGCAGTGCAGGAGGACTTGTTTGCCTGTCCTAAATTATCTCAGCAATTACATTTATGAAGGTAATTAAAAATAATGCACCTTTTAAGAAGTTATCAGAAATTGCTTTTGACCAAAAGTGGGACTCCGTCAAAAACAGATGACCATGATAGTAGGCCATGACTTGTAGGGTTCCTTCAGAAATGCAGTGCTAACAGAAGAAAGTGTGTCTTTAATCCATGTGCCCAAGGGGTCCATGGCACAAATCTCTGACAAAGAGCATTCTTTGTCAGTGGAAATTTATATTGTTTCACACACCAGCATTTCCCAAACAGAAGGGAAATGTAGGAGACAGACTTTATCAGACAAAAGATGCATAGAATCCCAGAAGGAACCATTCCAAGTGACGGATGGAAGAGTGAGGCATGAGAACAAGTAATTCACTTGTTTAGTGTCGTAGAACAAATTTCCATTTGGGGTTTGGTTCTAAATCTCACCTAAAGGCAATCTAATCTTGCCTAAAGACAGGTTTTTGGGCAGTTTAGGCATTATCTCTGAAATGTCAATGAGCATGAATTCCCTTTAGTATTTTAGTATTTAGTGAAGCAGGTTATATGCTTCTGTATTTTCCTGATACTTTACTGAGTTAGATGTGCTTCTGTAACTGTGGCTGTCTTAAGATGTCATCTTAGATGTCTAAAACAGCAAGATTTTCAGAGCTAGGTATTTCCTATTGCTACTGGAATACATGGATATTTGAGAGAGAAATACTCTTCTTGTAGTACATCTTATCTAGGCACAGCAAAGATCAAGATGTGAGTCTTTGCTCTAAGTATAACATAATATTCCTAACATTTTAAGGGAGGAGATAGTTGGCCAAGAGGGGTTAGACAATGATGGCCCTATAGTTCAGGTACACACTGTTAACCAGCGTAGAACACAGAGGGCTTAAGAGTTGATGAGATGTGAAGAAAAGTATAAAAATGTTTAATGGTTATAAATGGATTATGTATAAAGATAAATATAATGTAATATATATATATATATATATGATATTATATTTTGGGGGTAAATACCCAGTCCTTGATTTTTAATACACTGTTAAGTTAGGATTTTTTTTTCCCCAGGCTTGTCTTGAAATTATGTTGTAGGTACTTCTGGAAGATCAGGTCTGAACAGTTAGGAGAAGTTTTTCTTGTCCCAGATGGGTGTTTCTCTTCTTCACTGAAACTGCCTCTGTGAGTTCATTCAGCTGTGGAGTAGTTTCACTTGCATCATCTCCACAGAGCCATTTTAATGCCTCAAAAAGAGGACCTGTATGTAGATATTTATGTATTTAGCTATTTATTTACTTTTCCATAAGTCCATTCACGGATTCTGATCCCTCAGTTGGGCAAGTTGTTTTTTCCTGAGGTTTGTATGATGTTTTTCTATGCACATATTATCTCAACAACGTAAGGAACACCCTCATCAAACAGGGACATCTTCTAAGAGGTTGTCATTAAGAAATGTCCTTCCCACCATCATGTGAAACCTAGCTGGCTTGATGACATCTTAGAGGATGTAAAGTCACTGCTTATTAGTAGGGAGTATCTCACCTCCATTACTACTCTGTCAAAAGGAAAGAGCTTGCAGCAAACAAATCAATAGTTTGCATCTATTGAAACTTGCTCTGTGAACAAATGAACAGCTGTGTCAGCCTCCAAACTAATACCCTGGGAATTTAAACAGGCATGGATGGCATCTTGCTTCCAGACTGGTCCCTCAGTTCTCTTAGATCCTTGGGTAGCAGCAGAAGGCATAGTTTCTTAGTCACAGGCTATCTGGGGTTAAAAATTAATTGTTTTCATCTGTGTTTCTCTAAATTTCTATGTAAGCACACGAGCATGCTCTTCAGGAGTGCTGCAATCTATGTAGTCACCTACCTAGTTACCAGCATTGGAGAAGAGTCCATGCCGGGTCAGAAATTAGGAATTTTTAGATTGAAACACCTTGGATTTGCAGCTTAGTGCAGTCATAATGGCGATAATGGAGAAGATTTGGAAGTTTGGGGTTGATTTACTCTTTTATTTTTTCCCAGAATTTAGATTTGATTCACCCTCCCTGGGAAGAGCAGATTGAAGCTGCCAATGCTCAAGGGGTAGAAACTGTCTGAAGGAAAGTCAGGCTTGTGTTGCTGCTTTAACCACTCTGATTAACCATCCCAGCTCCTCAAAACAGCAGTTTCTGATTGCATCTTCTGACTGCTGGTTTGAGATCTTTGTGAGAACTGCGTGCTGTCAGGGCCTCTGTACTCACCAGTAAATGAACAAAAACTGAATGACTTGGACATAAAATTCACCCACCCAGTGTTCACTTCTAAACAGATAATACAAATGCAGGTTCTTTAGGTAGCATTTATCATATGACACTCAAAAGATCACAAATGAAGGTACAAGTTTTTGCTTTAGACATGTATATACCACAGCCTTTCTACAATGACAAGTTTAGCTAGACAGAGCAGTCTGTGGCAGCCTGATAATATCTGGAGACATATTTAGCTCAACTGTAAATGCCCTAGGCAAATTGACTTTGCTCACCTGTTAGGAATGAAATGAGCTGTGTAACTCATTAGTGTGGGGTTCTTCCAGCCCAGATGCACAAAGGACAGCAATCTGCTGTGCATCTGCTCTAGATATTATACAGTGAACAAAGTCCACCTGAAATTTTTCAGTGTTCATATTTGGCAAGTATCAGAGCCACTGATATCATCTACCTTGAACCTCTGTTTCACATGCCAGTACTTCTTGTATGTAAGTGTCACTTTTGTCGGAACACTTATGAAAGTCATCATGTCCCATGAAGAACTGCAAGAAGTTCAGCCCTATGAGGGTTCATTTATCATTATCAACACAGTTTTATTTTAATTGCTACTTAAAGGAGCAACTAGTCAAGTACAAGCTATGTTCAGATTGTTTTAAGAAGAGCTGGTGAAAGTACAAGGGAGAAATGTACAGGAGTCAGAAGGGAGCACACTCAGAGATACATGCAGACACAGAATCACTATGTCCCAGGGACTGACTGGACAGTCTGAAAGGTCCCTGGAGAGAAGAGGTTCTTGGAGCAGGTGGTATCTTGCAGGATAAATCCCTCTGACAGCTCCTGGCTGTGCCTTTTACAGCTTCTGGAGTGCCAGGCCACATCTTTGCTGGAAGGTTCTGGGGTCATCTGGGTCTGTTCCCCAGGGGCAGCCACCCATTCATATCCCAGACAAACTAACCTTGAGGCTGGGAGACATCATCTCCTGAGCAGTGCATGCAGCCCCTCTTCCGACTTCACCCTGCCCTTCGTCTCACTCATCCCCTCTGCGGAGCTGCAAGATCTACCCAAGCCCATGAGGGAAATCTGCCTGGCACACAGAGGTGACCAAGTAACACATGACAGTGACAGAACCAGACTCTGGCGATGAGAATACTCATTACAGCAAATTGCCCCAAAGACTTACAGAAGAAATATGGTTTCAGATATGCCTCTAACCAGCCACAGGTACTTAGGGGTTTCTCTGCACTTGTGCCCAATATGGATAGTGGAAAACAGCCTGTTTTGAAAACAACCCATCTCCTCTCCCTGTTCTTTTCACTGTCAAAGTGCCTATTCATATCAGTGTCCACTTGCTGCTGACCTTCTGCCAGCAACAACCTACTTCCCAGCTGTCCCAGCCCACTCAGCTGGGTTTTCAGACTCACTGCCTCTGGCTCCCTCACCCCAGCACAAACTGCAGAAGAAGCTGCTGCAATTCTGTTTACCAGAAGTCCAACAATTTCCTTTTCTTTTGGCTCTAATGCCCTTACCAGATATCTGAGGACTGTTAGTGTTTGTTATCCCATGTGGTTCTGAGACTGAAAAGAAATCTGAGGAATCTATTGCTCAGCAGATGTATCAAAACATGATAGTCAGCTGAAGGTCCCAGGAGGGCAAAGATATTTCTCTGACGTGAGAATCTCTTCTGACACAATTATTCTACTACTTTGGGCAAAGGCACTTTCACCAAGACCAAATACATGCAGTTTGTTCCACTGAGAAATGAAGAGTGTATGTCCCTGTCATTTCCAGTATTATGTCCTTTCTCTTGGCAGTTTGTATAATTCTCTCCAGGGATATTTAGACTGCTAACTCTCCTTTTCCCTTTTGCCACTTTCCCAGCACATCATTACAACCTGGCACTTGTTCCTCTCTATCTGTTGACCTGCCCAGTTCCCATCCCAGCGGACACCTTCCTTTGCAGGTCCGTGCCCCCTTTTCACCTGCCGAACCAGCTCCTCCACACCTCCCCCAGTATTTCCTTTCTGCTCCCAATTTCTTTGCAGAACTCATGCTTTAACAGTCTCTCTTCCACGCTTTTCCGTGCCGGCCTGGCGCCCTGCCCCAGCATCCCCCTTCTCGCTGCCCAGCCCTACACTTGCTGCCCGCGGGGGACCCCGGGCTAGGCTGTAGCCCCGGGCAGCGCTCCCTGGGCGCTCGGTGCGGCGGAGGAGGGCCCG
>VXBR01003140.1:787726-804037 GCA_013400215.1 Cisticola juncidis | reverse complement strand
GTGGGGGCGATCGGGGCGCGGTGCAGGCACCGGCCGCGCAGGAGCCCCAGGAAAAGCCCCAAGGCGGAGCCGGGCCAGGCCGGGGCCGCCATGGACGCGGCGATCTGGATCTACCAGTTCCGGCTGATCGTGCTGGGCGACTCCACCGTGGGCAAGTCCTGCCTCTTGCACCGCTTCACCGAGGGCCGCTTCCCGGGGCCGCTGCACTCCGACCCCACCGTGGGGGTGGACTTCTTCTCCCGGCTGGTGGAGATAGAACCTGGCAAGAGGGTCAAGCTGCAGCTCTGGGACACGGCGGGACAGGAGCGGTTCAGGTACGGGACCTGGGATCTTACCCACACCCCCTCCTGCCCGCTTCCCAAACCTGCCGACCTCTGGGCACACCCTGCTGCCCTACCGGCCCTGTACCCTCCTCATCCAACACATCTCCGGCCCCAAGGACTTTGCCTCGCCCCCCTACACACTTCCCTGCACCCATTTGGTTGCTGTGCCCCAAAGAGTTCTCCACCCCATTGCCTGCCAGTGGTCCTAGCCCCGTGGCCCACCATCCTTCTTGCCCCACTGCCCACAAGTTCCTTCCCAGGAGTTTCCTTCCCCACCCTTTCCCTTCAAACACAGTAGGGGACAGCTACCCTTCTCCTCATAGCTCTCACCAGAGGGTAACAAGTGGCCCTGTCCTGCTTCTTCTTCCCTCCCTCATCTTTCCCTGAAGTCCTGGACCTAACATAGCAATCCCTCTTTCATGTTTTATTCTTTCTTTGCTGCAAGAGGCCTCTGCCTAACTCTGCATTTCTTACTTTGTCATCCCCTCCGAACTCATCCTCCCCTGCAGTATTTTGCTCAGCCATTTACTCTCCCATGCAATCTGGAGACCAGGCCACCTCCCAAGCTCTTCTGTCTTCCAGCACAACAACATCATCTGCACCAGTGCAGCTATGGCAGTGTGAAGGCCACTGGGTAGCCAGCTACAGTCCCTTACTAGTGTTTTATCTGCCTTCTGCACCTGCTGTGCACTGACTGTTGCCAGGAGTCTTTACTAATACTGCTGCCATTTACACTGTAGCTAAACTAGCTCAAATGCTGCACTGAGTATTAAATACTCTCCTTTCACCCTTCTGTTACAAACAGTACTAAAACCACCTTCTCTTCCTTCCCCAGAAAAGCCTCAGTTATTTCCCAGTTTATGAGTTGATACTGTCACTCACTCTTGTGTCTCTGCTCTATCTGTAGTGCTTGCCATTTCAGGCAAGTTGTGCATGGATTTTAGTTTGGACATAGGGTTCCAGAGGTACGAATTCCTGGCACGGGCAAACACATAGCCCATCTTCATGTACCTGACCCACACACCTGTTGTTAGTGGAATGCTAGCAGGAGGATTGAAATGGGCACCTTCACTGGCCAGAATCAATCCCTCTGTACTCCCTGTCTTCTGCTGCAACAGTTGTGCAGATTCCCACACTCACCTGAAGAGGTAGGATTGCACTGTTTTACTGGGGGACAACAACTTCTTTTTCTTTACAATAAGCATTGAAGTGAAACATCAAACAGCTTTCCTGGGCTTGCATGAGTCACAACTTCTGATGTATTCCTGCAGGTGGGCTTCTGAAGGGTTAGCAAAGAAATTAACAGTGTTAATAGAAAGGTCTTAGAATTTTTCACCCTTTTTGTGCATTCCAGACAGAATGTAGAATACTTGTAAGTAAGTGACTAAGTGTAGAATCTCTTTATTTTGAATTTGATGACAAATAGCCAGGATGGCCAATGACATGTGACTGAAAGAAATGCAAATGCACTGAATCTTGCATATATTTAAAATCAAATGATGGCAATCCTTTAACCCAGGAATGCTCAGGGAATATATACTGATGAGTCATGCAGTCAGCTGCTCTTAAATTTACCTCTGTGTTTTTCCTAATATTTACAAGGTACAACCTGAAGAAAATGGTTTTAAATATTTGCGTTTGTTTTTCTGCTAAGAGTTTCTTGTCAGTTGGTTACTGAATATCATAGTGTCTATTGTACAGTCTGTTTTACATTTAGTCAAATAAATGATGAATATTTTACAACATTACACCACAGGCTACAAAGTTGCATTCTGTTCTCTGCTAATGGAGAATGCTACAGATCACAAGCAAAGACGATCTTAGGGAAGAGCTAATTACTCCAAGAAGTTATCTAAAGCTGGGCAACACCAAGCAGTTTGCTGTTCTGATTTCCAGTTCTGCTCTGGCTCACTTGCATTGGGATTTTAGAGGAGGTAAAACCTGTCTTTAAAGCTCCCTGGGGAGTTCCCTGCATGCAGGGCAAACTACTGCCTACATAATAACCCCCTTCTTTTGGTCCCAGGCATTAGGGACATTCCCAGGGGAAAGGAAAGGTGTGACACACCTGCCATCAGACTCTCTTGGAAGATGTCATGTACTGCCTTGAAGGAATTATTTGGGAAAAATTCTTACATGTCTCTAGTTCATTGATGATTCTGTAATTGAACTGGATTTTGTGCACTGACGTAGAAATCATCTTTAACATGCCCTGAAATAGCAGCTATTAAAAATATTTATTTTCATGTCAGTCAGGCATCACTAAGCAGAATCTCCCATTGTCTCAGGTGCCACATGGACAATAACAACATAACCAGTAACACCTTTAACATCTTACTAGAACAAGAACCTACAGACTTGCTTGGTATAGACTCAGGTCTGTAATGCAGATTAATGTAAATGAAGGGCATATCCTCAGTTTCTTTCTATCTTCAGATCAGTCATTTAGAGCAATCTGCTACTTTATCTGTGTTTTACATTATCTACTTTGCTATGGGGTTTGTTTGTTTGTTTAATTTTCCCATATTTAAATCCAATAGTATATTTAAATCATGAAACCTCCAATGCCATAAAATGCTCAGTAGTGGTGCTAAGACTGAGAGTTCATTTCAGTAGGGGCAAAATATTGTGGGGATGCTTCTATGAACCCACTTTTTAGTAGACCAGGATATTACATACATTCTGGTTCTTGTACATCTTCAAAATAAAACACTATCCTATTCTTTTTCAGTAAGCAATATGTCTTTTCACAATTAATAGCATTACAATGTAGTCTTTAGTCATAGTATAAAAATAACTCTTCAAAATTAGGTAAAGCTTTTAGTGAAAGTTTGGTTCATCTGGTAAAGATCAGTAAGATCATAATGAAAAAGAAACACTGTGACTGAATTAAAGCCTCCCTAAAGCCACAGACTGATGTGATTATACAAAGAATCACAGAATCATAGAATATCCTGAAGTGGAAGGGACCCACAAGGATCATCAAAGTCCAGCTTCTGGCTCTGCACAGGATGACCCCCAGAGTCACACCATGTGCCTGAGAACATTGTACAAATGCTTCTTGAACTCTGCCAGGCTGGTGCTGTGACCACTTCCCTGGGGAGCCTGTTCCAGTGCCCAACACCCTCTGGGTGAAGAATCTTTTCCTAACACCCAACCTAAACCTCCCCTAACACAGCTTCAGGCCATTCCCTCAGGTCCTGTCACAGTCACCACAGAGAAGAGATCAGTGCCTGCCCCTCCTCTTCCCCTCATGAGGAAGCTGCAGACTGCACTGAGGTCTCCCCTCAGTCTCCTCTTCTCCAGGCTGAACACATCAAGAGACCTCAGCCACTGCTCATACGGTTTCCTCACAAAGCCTTTCTCCTTCTTGCCCTCCTTTGGACACTCTCCCCAGTTCAGTGTCTTTCATACCTTGTGGCACCCAGAGCTGCCCCCAGCATTGGAGGTGAGGCTGCCCCAGCTCAGAGCAGAGGGGACAATCCCCTCCCTTGCCCTGCTGGCCATGCTGTGCCTGATGCCCCCAGGACAGGGTTGGCCCTGCTGGCTGCCAGGGCACTGCTGCCTCTTGAAGTGTAAGAAGATTTTAGAAAACCACATAACATGATATTGTATGTATCAATGTTTCTTTAAAAACTTTGTATTGCTTTTTTTTCTTGAGTTTCTGTTTTCTAAAGCCTCTCTGTTATACAAATCTTTTTTTCTTGGTAATGAGAAAACTAGTTTCAAATTATGTATACAAGAAGTATAGAAAAAATTATGGTTGTTTCTCCAACATATTCACCCAGTTTTTGTGATGTAAAGTACAAAGTTACAGGATACTTTTTAGTCATCTTCATTAAAAGCAATACATACGCATAATTCGGTATAATTGCTTAGATCATCAGCTGCTGTAAACTAGCACATCTCTGCAGAAGGGACTTGTAAGAGATGAGGGTCCTGACTGCTGTGTATAAGCATCAAAAACACACAGAGGGCTGTGTTTCAGTACTCTGGTTCATAAATACATGATATAACATCTTTTTATATAGAAATACTTGGCAGATGATGCATTGCTTTTTCAATGCTAACCTACTTTCTTTCCTGGCATTTCTTTGTTTTCAGGGTTTGGGGTGGGGGGAGGGTTGTTTGGTTTGTTTTGGTTTGGTTTTTTTTAAAAATGAAATTAGGTTGTATTAGTTTTCACTTCTCCATATCAAATCCCATTTTTGTCATCCACATTTGCCCTTACTAGAGCTACCTGAATTATTCTTCTGCCTTCATTTGTGTTTGTAGACACTCTAGAAAAAAAAGAAATCATTAAGAAAACCAGAAACAGATCCTTATGGCACCTGTGTTTAGTGCTTCACAAAATGTGACACCCCTCAATTATAGTCTTAAACAATTTTGAGAGACAGTGTGCCATTTTTCATAGTCAGGCCTTTTGAATCAATCCAAGGTTAAGATCCCGTTGTCTTCATGCTCAGAGAGACACTGCATGGACTCCATTGCTGGGAATGTAGAAAAGATCTTTCTAAGCATTAGGAGAAACAGTTGCTCCCTCTTATCTAAATAAAACAATTTCAAATGCTGTTTGCTGTGGCTAAATGAATTTAGATACGCCAAGAAATCTAAGTCTCCTTCATCTGTGCACTTACCTATCTGTAATAGGACTACTGCTGCTAATCATACCTCTGTGTTCAAATTGTTATCAAAAAGCTCTGAGCATTGGAGGGAGCTACTGTTAAAGTTGTGCTATTGTGTACAGTTCATCCTGCTTCCTAAAGTTTTGAGTTTTTGGCATTAGCATCCTCTTCATAATCATGAGATAAAATTGAATTAATCCTTAGCTTAGGTTATGATTTCAAATAATGACTGTTATGCTTCTCATTTAATTTGAAGAATAATTATATATACATTAGTTATATATTTATGCCAGCAACAACTGCTTGTGTACATTCCTTAGTAGGCTGTCACTTCCTTTAAAATGTCTCTTCTCACCTCCATTCTCTCCTACTGCTTATGATTAGAGATTTAAAATATTTTTTTAGTTTCTTTCACTCTCTCTCTACATTCTAACTTTTTTCCTTATTCTAGAGCACATTAAAACTTCTTTCAACCAGAAGAAGAGTTTCCTACTTCCAAAATTCCTTCCAGTGAATGTTCGGGAGCTTTGAGAGTTCAAAAGTAGAAAATAACTCTTTCCAGCCCACATGCCAAAAAATTGTAAATGTATAAAATAAAGAGCTTTTGAACATCTGTGTGAGAGAGATGCTGGAGGTAGATGTGTCCCTTGCCTGTAATAACTATGTTTGCCCAGCTCACTCAAAACCTTTGGACAGTTTTGTTCAAGGAGTTTCCTTTTCTGCCTGCTACCTGTTGACTTCTGCAAGCCCAAAGAGTTATGATTATCTTTATAGACATTATTTTAAAGAATGTAAAGGGATTCAAGTTCAAGGAATGCAAAAGGTTGTGCTTGAACATTGGCAAGTTTGGCCTCCAGGTTTCTTGACATATGTGACATATGTGAAACACTTATTTCAGTCTGAAATAATTGATTAGAGCAAAGTGAAGTGCATGTTTGTATGAAACTGAAGGAGTCGGACTTTCCACCAAAAGTATATATCTCTTCTTCTGTGAATATGTGCCACAGTTTGCTAATAAAGATCACTTTACAGAATAATTCAGCATTCAATATTTGCCCTAGAGGCGCTGGGTTCAGGAATGTTTAGAAAGTGAATTTTGAATGTAGGAAAAAAAATAGTAGTCTAGTAGATAAATGAATAAATTTCAATCAGCTTTAAAAAAGAAAAGTTATTTAATAAAACTTATAAAAGATAAAAACACATTGCCATATGGAGAAGTAATCACTTATGAATAAAGTGAAAATGCATTTTAACTTTCCTTTTTCTTTTTCTTTCCCTTTATAGATCAATAACACGCTCTTACTATCGCAATTCTGTGGGTGGCCTACTAGTGTTTGACATCACAAATCGACGATCTTTTGAACATGTGAAGGACTGGCTGGAAGAAGCAAAAATGCACGTGCAGCCCTTTCAGATTGTGTTCCTGTTAGTAGGACACAAATGTGACCTAGTGTCACAGCGCGAGGTTACAAGAGAAGAAGCTGAAAAACTGTCATCTGACTGTGGTATGAAATATATAGAAACTTCAGCAAAAGATGCCACAAATGTCGAAGAGTCCTTTACAATCCTCACACGAGACATCTACGAACTTGTAAGAAATGGAGAAATCTCAATACAAGATGGATGGGAAGGTGTCAAGAGCGGCTTTGTTCCAAATGTCGTACATTCATCAGAAGAAGCTGTAAAGCCCAGAAGACAGTGCAACTGCTGAGGCTGTAGCATGCCAAAGAGCCCATGGGGTGTTTAGAAGATGATGCCAATCTAAATGACAGAAAAATCATTTTGAAACAATATTAGATCATGGCATAGCTGAATCATAGAACGGTAATTTGGTTTTGTATCCTTCTGTCTAGGTTATAACCCATAACACTAAGTGCTTTTTTCTTTATAGAGTACAACAGCTGTGTGTGGTCTTCAGGGAAAGAAATTATATATTGCTAAAGGGAAAACTCATTCTGTAGCAAGACACTGAGAAAGTGCAATAATCATCATGACAACATCCTCGCTCGGGCTTTGTATTTTGAATACTATTTAAAATCACGTCTTGTTAGATGAGGATCAGATGAGCTCATTACTTTTGTTCATCCTGCCTTAGCTTTAGACAAGAAAACATTATACCTTATACTTTTTTACTTAAGTGCAGGGTTGCTAATGACCATTAAATTTTAGAATGCTGTAGAATTTGATAATAAAGATAACTCTAAGGAAAGCAAACTGAGAGATTGCTCCAATAGCAAACACTTTTGATATGACAATGAATACAAGCCTTACTAAAGAAAAAGAACATTTTAGAAAAGATTATTTATTTGTATAAAAAGTAGGGAATAGAAACAATGGAATTTATTATTAAATATTTTCTGAATTGCCAACATCACATAGGATCCAGCTGTTCTCTGACTTGTATACAAAACAGCTTCCCAGCCACTGGAGTTACCTTTCAGTGGCCAGATCCTCAGCTGGGTAATTATCATTGTCATACTGATGCCTATGGAATTATGTTAATTTACACAAACAAATTCCATATTAGCTTTAAAAAAAAACCTACTTCAAACCAGAAGTAAAAAAATTTAAAAGTGCTGCAACCCATGGGAACCCAGGCCTTATATTTGAATAGGGTAAGGACAGTTTTATTCCTAGCCAGCAAATGTTAAACTGTCGTTTAAAAATTGAAGCTTTTAAACTAAAACCATTACAAACAGAGCATTTGGAGAGGAAAGGATTTCTGAAGTAATGCTTATCTACAGAGAGCAAAGTTAGAGAACTCCTGTTCTAAGAAAGAAACCCATAATATCTTTTAATAACAACAACAATAGGAGAAATCTGTGATCATGTAGCATTTTACTGAGCTTGGAGTCATCTTCCTACTCCTCTGAATATAACACACTCTAGCTTTATGCAAACTAGGTTTAGCACGCAAATACCAAATAAATCTATTTCTATTTTACTGTACTAGTATAAAAGATGACTTGATCTCCAGAGTTAATAAGCATCCACAATTTATCTGGCATATTCATAACCACCAAACATCAAGACAGTTATCTTCATATAGAAGTGTGTTATCATGTACAATTCTCCTTTATCAAGATCAGGCAACAAGTCTATCTAATCTCATTTTCTTCTTCAAGAAGCATATGATTGGTTTTCTCTCAGGTAACCTTTATGTTCTTTTACAATTGTTTTTCAAATAATTTGTTGTATGGGTACAGGTTGTTTGGTTCCAGTTACTTTATACATTTAGGGCAACTGAAATCATTAACTTCAAAGGGAATTAAAAGTTTAGGTTTGTCTAAAGCATGAGCCTTACTTGCACTGAGGGACAGTTGCAGTATCATGGAAGGATACAGAGGCCTTAATATAAACAGGAATCAGCCTTAATTCATTAGCAAATAGAACAATTAATTCTAGTCTCAGCATGCCACAATTGCTATGAGTCTGATTCTCTATTAAACTACGTGTATTGACACCAAATCAACTTTGTTTGGAGGGTATTTTAAGCCCTCTTCACAAAGTAAACATGACTACAGATACCAAAAGGTAGTGAAGAATCAGGCTGTGTGCATTTGACACTGATTCCCTTGTGATATGAGGCTTATGTTGTGCATCTCAGAAGAGCTCATTGTTGTTTAATTGCCTTCTGTATCTTAAATATAGAGATGATTGTTCTTCCTCAAATTTCACAAAGACTGCTGAGACCAAATCAGTCTATATGATCTTCAGTCCTGGACTCAATCCTCTGTGTGCTACCTGGCTTTGAGGGTTTAGCACCATGGGATGTGGTTTCTTCTGACATACCCAAATAAAAACAACAACAAAAAAATTAAAACAGCCTTGTAAGTGCCAGGTATTGTTGTGATTCTACATTTCATTGCATATTTCATTATTTTTAGATTAAAATCTGGTATCTTAAATTTTTCTGCCTGAATACTCTGGAGCAAATGAGCTTTTCATTCTGTATGAAAAAAAAATAGGTTGTATTGGGGGGAAAAGGGCTGGGAGAAGAGGGAAGTGGAGGGGAAGAATGCACAGAGAAATAAACAATCATCAGAACAGAGCCTTAATCTCTGTTGTCAATGTCGTACCTGTGGTGTCACATTTATTACACTGGGAATAGAGATTTTAACCAGATTCAACTGTGTAAGGAACTGGTATTGGCAATGCAACTAGAAGAGAAGTTCACTACATTTTAAAGTACTGTGCACATAGTTGTCTTATTTGTAATTCCTAAAAATGTAGGTTAACATGTACTTTCAAACATTGTCTGTCTTTATGATATATTAAACCACTACTGTATCTTCTCACTACACACTTGCAGTTGATAGAAATGTCTGATAAATTGATAATTTGTCAAAATGTATCATTTTCTTTTCAGATGTTTTGCAACATGATATGTAAGTAACAGCTTGAATAAGCTGTAGAATGGGTTACAGTTCAGTGCATGTATATTCTTTTTCCCCTTGAAAAAGCATGAATATTGACAGTAGAAAAAATTCCAGAAATTGCAGGAATTAGATAAGTCTTACTTGGTTGCCAAATTAAAAAATAGAAAATATTTAATAAGAAAACACAAACTTTGCAAATTAAGATTTAATTAATCCCAGTTAGGAAATGGAAAATGTTGAAAAACCTTGACAGAGGTTTTATTTGGATTCATAGGCCTGGCAAATGAATGGATAAAAACTATTGTTTTGGGCTCCTAAAATGTTTAAACTTTCATTGCTTTTATTTTAAGTCTGATAGCGAAGAGTAAATATCTTCCCCTACTCATTAAAATACTTTACACACGAATTAAGATATTTTGGCTTGCTCATAATTGTATCTGTCCCATGTAAAAAGCAGAAATTAGCCTCATACCTTAAGAATTAACCAAGGAAAAGATTTAGAGGTAGAAAATGTTTGTTTTTTTAATTTATGCCTTCATTATGGAATAGACTCACTGATCTAACCTCAAACTGGCAACTGTCGTGTGTTCACAGAAAATGATGCAGGCTTGAGTGAGCCCCCAGGCACACTGTGCTGCCCTGTGCTGAGATCCCTTCTGCCTCAGAAAAACAGCTACTGGTGCCCAAGTTGTCTGTCTGAAAGCAAGGGTGAGTGGATGCCCATGACCGCAGATATTTCAGTCTCAGCTTTTCAGCTCCCTTAGGGAGGACATGCTTCACTGCCCTCTTTTTACATAATTAACATCCAGGAAGAGTGCTTTTTCCCTCACTGAAGACCCCGGCACAATGGGAGCTCCTTCTTTGCTTTTTACACAGAGCTGCTGCGATTTCAGCAGCCTTTATTCAGTCTTGAAGAAAAAGAAGGAAGGCTGAGGGTTTATTCTCTGCATGGGCATGGAACCTTACCCCAAACATGGTGGGGTGTTTAAGAAATCATTAAATACCAAAAAACAATTGTCAATAGCAAAAATTTGTGTTGTTCATTTCTCACAGTCTAGAGACTATCTGTCAAATAAGTGAATGAAATTAAAATTGTGAAAGAGGAATCGCCCGTCACCTACAGAGGTGATTGGGAATAGCAGGCTCTTTATGGAGGAGAAGGTAAACCTTCATTTAAACTCAAACTTGAGGAATTCAAAATCCCAATCCTGAGCTGCTAGAGTGGATCACTGTCTTTGAAAGTATTTAATTCATTTACTTTTCAGAGAAAGTAATGTTTTGGGTTAGGCCTAAGTTATGCTAGTATGTCACCAGCAGAGATGGCTGCTCCCTGGGAGCAGTGCTGGCAGCCAGCTGACAGCAGCCCCCAGCAGCCCCACAGGCTACAAGGGCAGCTCAAACTGTGATTACCTGATCATAGGCTGCCAAAGGCTCACCTTGCAGCTGAAGAGCTGCTACAGAAAGGCAACAGTAGAAGTAGCAAACGCAAGATCTGTGCTTTGTAAATAAAAGCAATGTCGAGGTACACAAACTGGCATTTCAGCTATAGTTCAATTACTGCCATTCCTCACTGCTGTGGCTTCAAATCTGCACAATCTACGCAAGCTGAGTTTTCCTGCTCCATGAAAATTGTGGAAGGACAAACCAAGCCTCCTGTGGCAATAAAGTCAGTCACCAGGGAGCGGGCTGCACAAGATAAGGGTGGAAGGAGTGCAAAGATAATTTCTTCCATGCCCACACAGCCCTAGGGCAGAAGCGAGACTAAGCACTGCCAGAACCTAAAGACCCTGTAGAAATATCCATCACTGCAGCGGGACTTGTGGGATGAAGGAAAGCGCCAAGGACCTGGAATCAGTAGAGAGATGCAGGCTGCTGACTCCCTAACTCCAGTGCTCCCTCAGGATAGGTTACCCCTGTTGCACAGCTGCAGGAACAATTGGGTACAACTCTGTGCTGGCACTATGTCTACACTGCATAGTGTCCACACTGCAGAAAGGCAAGTGTCTACATTGCAGGCTGTTTCCCTTTCACCTCCCCCATGTGGTTTCTCTACAGGAAGGGACTGTCAGAAGAAATATCTGGCACCAAGGTGTGACAGTGAGCAGGGCAATAGTTGAAAATTTTAGTGGTAGTTGCTAAGTATTAAGGTACTAAAACTGAGGGGAGGAATTGTGGAAAATATTCCAGTCATAATCTTAGTAATAAAAACCTTTCAGGGCTGGCACTGCTCTGCAGCACTTTCGAGAATTGTCCATTTTGGTTAAGTTTTCAATGCCAAGGAAATAGTTCAGCTATTTAGTAATAATTTATATTAGTTTGTAATTTAAAAATAATTACTGCATATTATTCAGGGAGAAAAGTCTTCTCTGTGCAGATCATTTTAGTAATTTTGCTGACATACAGCTTGTGTTGTATGTTTTAAAAGAACAAGCTATGCCAGGACATAACTTTAAAATACACAAGTCTCAAACCCCATCAGTCAGACCATTGAAATGCACGGTTCATTTTACTGGAATTTTTCTCTGCTCAATTCTCTGTGGAAAAGAGTGTAATTCTCAGAGAAGCTTTTAAAACAAAAGAGAGGCAAAGCTTACTGAGCACAGAAAAAGAGATGCATATGTGAACAAGTGTCAGAAAAGTAGAACATGTTTTTTCTTGTGGTATCCTCTTTCACTCTACCATGCTTCACAGCCCAACTGTAGCTCCCCGGGTACATAGTGAATGGAACAGTAAATTTCTAGCTGTCCAAAAACACTGGGAGATCAAATGTAATTCCCCACAGCAGTTCTCGCAACTCTGTGCTTGGGCAAGGAACAATGGCCACATTCTGCCTAACACACGCCATGTGCTTCTCTGTGTCCCAGGAGGAATTTGGCCTCAACAAAACCTCTCCCGCAGGTTCTGCCTGCAGACAGTCACTCTGCACCACCCCACACCATCCTCAGTGACACTCAGGATAAAAAGTGTAAGGTTTTCCCGCAGGGAAACTATGAGGGAACAGCACTGTGGTCTAAAAAATACATCAGAGAAAAACAACCATCAGGGAGGGAGGTTATTTAAGTTATTTAAGCTGAAGGACAATGTTGGCATGAGAACAAAGGGGCCATGCTGAGATGCACAGGATAGGTGGTTCTGGTGACGCTACGATAGCAAAGCCTTGGGCCGCTTTAAGTGAAAGCAGCAGTAATCTTTACTGCACATGCAGGCAACTTCTCCAGAATGCCATTGTTACTAACCGAAAAGGTGATGTGAAGCCCAGATAGAAACACCAGAAGTGTTTGCCTGCTTGTTGAAATGACAACAAACATAGGAGAAGTTTGATCACTGACAGAGCTTCTTTTTTTCAGCTACAGGTGTCTGAGTGTTCTTGCCCTTTTAAAAGGATTGTCTTTGGTGACTCACGGCACATTTTGTGCATGAGGTCAGTGATAAACAAGAATTTCCCACTGAAAGAAAAACTTCATGTAAAAAACTACTGAATATAACTAGTTTGGTGGGATAAGAGTTTAAATTTGACTAATCAAGCATCACATGCTTTTTCCCTTCATGGACTAAGTAAAGATTAGAAGAAACTATGTTCATCTTAATGGTTCATCTTACTGGTTTCAGGGCATTAGAACAGATCATAGAAACATATATTTCTCTCTAATGCAACTCATTCAAAGCCTGGAATCCGTTCATACCAAGACATCTAGAATATTATGATGGTATTAATTCCACTGATCATCCAAATCTTAATGAGCTGTTCCTTGTAAAACACTTTGAAGCAGTGCACATGTCTGGGATAGTCATTCCCTCTGCCTTTAACAATCCACACAAAGGATTAAAACTGTAGGCCAGTGTAGTATCAATCAATAATTAATATCTTCATTACCAGCAAAATTTAATAATAATCCATTTGTAATAGAATTACAGCAAATAAAACAATATTGTGCAACACTGAGCACTGTCAAAGCACCCTGATGTAGTACTAAAATACTACATAACCTTAAGACTCACAGACAGCTTTACTTTGCAGAAAATTCATGCACAGATCTTCAGGGAAAAAAACCCAACAATTACAATCATTGTGTAAATCATGCAAAATGAGATGCACACTATTTTTAATATCAGTAGAAAGTACCAGTGTCTCCTTGTCTCTCTGCTTCTCAGAAGTTCAAGTTCTCTTTATTCCTTGGCTAGCCTACTCATAACTATTTCACAAGAGCATATTTGGGCAGGATGCACGGACTCTCAGTACAGTCATTGCTGACCCATCCAGGCCAGCAGCGTAAATGTTACATCACGTCTACCAGGTCCCTAAGGGGACTTAGAAAAGATCAGACCATGAAAAGTACACTGGGTACTCCTACACTTTTGTGGCAACATTTTATAAGTTTGAATGAAAAGTGAAAATACAGAGAAATCCATCATTTTCAAACATAGCATTTTAAAACACTGCCCAACTTCATTTAGCTTCAAAGTTGGTTAAGCAAAATTTGCAGTTACAGCATTCTAATGATTTGTGGTTTTATATTCTAAGCTTTGCATCAAAAAGACCTGAGATGAAGTTTTCTGCAGCAGTTCATTTTCTGGATCTATGTTTTGAAAGCATTTTATAAACATCACTGAATTGTGGCATTAATAGCAACCATATATTAAAAAAGAAACTAAAGAAAATGAAAAGAACAAAAAATATCAAATAATTGGAAATGCTCACATTTTTTAAGGATTTGGGCAAAAGAGAATGAATCAGTTCATAGAGTAGTGACTCAAAGAATTGGCTGCCTCCATGTGACATTCTGTAGAATATTTACCTGTATCTCAGCTGCTCTGGTTCTTACCTACCTGTAAGGTATACACAGACAGAGGAGAGGAGAGGAGAGGCACTTTACTGCTCCTGCTAGAGGCCTCCTAACTTCAGCACTGTGATAAATTAGGGCCAAGAGAGCTTCTTCTCCTTTTTAAAAGCCTTTATTACAAGATTTCAGCCTTCAGATGGGGGCTTGAGGAGTGCGCGACGCTGCCTCTGCTACTCCCAGATCGACGTCGAAGAGGAGCAGCACGTGGCCCCTGTTGCCGCAGACAGCAGGTCCGGCGGTCCCGTCCGCGCAGGAACGTCCAAAGATCTCTCTCCGTGGCTCTGAGTCTAGGGGTTCCTGCTCTGATGGAGCTCGGTACAAGTCAGGGCCACACTTGTGAGCTCTCTCCCTCTGCTGAAAGCTACTTCTTTTCTTTATTAGGTAACATGTTTCTTTCACAAGAACTCCCTCTAGGTTTGCTGGTTTAAAGGTTTACTTTGCCCAAATGGCTACATGCCATTCATTTGCATATTCTGGATGTGGGGCAGCCATTTTGCGAGGTATGGGCAGCTGGCAGTGCCACTCTTAGCCCACATGGAGAGCAGAGCAGAGATGGTGGGAGCAGCGGGCGTTTCCCCACGGAAAAACAAGAGGAGGGGGCTTTGGGGAGGATCAGCAACACACAGAACAGGAGGGTACACAGGGTGAGTACATTAAACAGTAACACATAAGAGTGCAAAGGGAGCACAAACGAATACAATGAATACACTGAACTGCAACACGTAAGTGAACAGGGACTACACAGATGAATTCAATGGATACAATGAACGGTAACACGTAGGAGGGCAGGGGGTACATAAATGAATATCACGAATGGGGTGGAAGTAAGATACAGTAATTACAACTATCACATGGCAGTAAGAATAACAGTAGGTAACACAGAACAAGACAACATGGGAGAACCAACATCAAGGTGGGGCCTTCATAACTTCTATTTCTTACAAGCACTGTTGTAGAACATATGTGTAATGAAAAGTGCATAGCACAATTAGATCTATATTGCATAATTACATATTATATGCAGAACTGTATAACTATGTCCATTGCATGTGCAATAAATACCAGATACTTAACTACTGATAGTACAGAACATATAATAACAGCAAAGAAAAAATAATAAACTAATTGGAGCATTTGGAAGCTGGAAACCTTGTCAAAATAGGAGATTATTCAACATCGCCTTTCACTTCTCAATTAAAAGAAGGCCTTAATATGACTATCATAATTTATTCATTTAATAAGGGTGTAGGCCAGATTTGATCAGCATTATCAAAACTTGCACAACAGTATACACATTTCTTAAATATTTTGTTACAGCTTTTCTTACACTTCAGGGTCCCTATCTTTTGCAATATAAATTTATTTACAAATCCTGTGCCCCAGGAGAGGCAAAGGGAGGGCTGCCATCCCTGGTGGCCAGTCGTGTGGCTGTCTATGCTAATGACTCAGGGCAGGCCAGGTTGAACAGGAAGCATCAGCTCTCAGGGCTCTGAGCCTGTATGAAAAGCTTGGTAAAATTTTCTTCAAGGTAAGTTTTTAGGCAAAGGCTAAATGTTTTAAGAGAAAAGTGAGATTCTGTCTTATTTAAAGAAACCCTGACATTTTCAAACTCCCTCTCAAAAGGTGCCTACATGCAAACTTTTCCTACTAAATATTCCCTTGTGTTGGATTTTGATGAACCTTGTGTGTCCCTTCCAACACCAAAGACGCTGTGATCACAGAATCACAGAGTGGGTAAGATTGGAAAGGACCACATGGGATCATCTGGTCCAACTGCCCTGCTCAAGCATCCTAGAACAGAGGATTGTATCAATTGTTCTTGCATTTTCCAGTGAGGGAAACTCCACTGGAAGTGGACTTCTGAGCAATCTGTTCCAGTGTTCAGTCGCCCTCACAGTAAAGAAGTTCTCTGGAACTTCTGTGCCCACTGCCTCTCGTCCCAGTTTCACGGCACCACTGAGAAGAGCCTGGTGGTGAAGGTCCATCCTCCTGACACCCCTCTTTCAGACACTTACACACTCACTCATTCTGTAACTAGAATACTTGTGACAACTGGCACGAAGCGTGGCGGCTTAGCCGGAGATTGGGTGCAGGGCAGCGACCTGGCTTCGCAACACACGGCCCAGTGCGGGTGGCGTGCGGGGCC
>VXBR01003140.1:752809-787216 GCA_013400215.1 Cisticola juncidis | reverse complement strand
CGGCTGCTGCCACTGCCAGCACCGCGCTCCCGCCCCCCGGCTCTCCCTTCCCAAACACCCCTCGTTGGGAAACAGCGTTGCGTCGTGCAGATAGACAGGGCACGGTGTCTTCTCTTTGTTTATTTAAGAAAACATGAGTGTACGGAAAATGAGTTTTAAGTTAAACAAAGAGTTGAAAAATGTCTTCGCTGAGGGCAGGTGTCGTTATTGGGGTGGCCACCGTGTTCCAGTTTTTTTGTTACCTGCAGTTTTCCTGCAAAGGGAAACTCCCGGAGGCCTTTCGCTTACGTTAAGCAGCTTTGCTTTTGTAGTCGTATGTTTTCAAGCACTTTCCCGGCGTTCGATGGCAGATGTCAGTCACCCCAAGCTGCCGCAGGTTGGAACAGAAGATTTCAGTGGGACAGTGCAGTGTTTGAGCTCAGGACTGCCTGTCCTGATCTTTGCGGTATGTATGAGAAGACTCTGTGGCCTTTGAGGCCATGCTAGCACAGGGAAGATGGGCCTACTTGGAACCACTGTTATTAATGCCTCCAGTAAGTGTTTGCCGGTTAACTACAGTGCTGTGATAGGCCAAGGGCAGGCTGCCTGCTTAACTTGAGGAATTGACAATTGAAGATATAGATAAATATAGGCATAAACATGTGTTCAGTGCTATGTATAGTAGTTCATTGTGGTCCTGAAGAAGTACTGCTTGCTTTTTATTAACCTGACCTAATTTGGATGTATAGATCTAGCCTGAATCTGCTGGCTTTATTTATTACTCTGAGACATTCAGTGTGAAGAAATGAGAAGTAATTTATCCTCTTGTTTCTTCCTGATATTAAAAAAAAATCTTTATATTAAAAAGATACATTTTTTAAAATCTTTCTTTGAAATTAATTTTAATTGATTCCTGTATCTTTTTATGCCTTTAAGAGTTTGGTAGATATTTAAGCAGCTAGTACTTCAAAATACTTAAAAATCAAAAATTGAGGAACACAGAAGAACACAGGTGAAAAAAATAACGTCCCATATGAAGAAATGTCCTTGTTGTGGAAAAGCATGTGTTCAGAGTGGGGCTCAGACAGTTTTACCCACTTGTTAATGTTTTAGACTATCTCTTTGCTGTACATTTGAGGACTTCTGGAAAGTCCAACGCATGCTTTGATGATACACGTGGTGGGATAGCCCACAGCAGGTAGGAGAGACAGTGGCCAGTGAGATTTGTCAGCATTCCACCTCAGGTATTTTGAAAGAGCAATAGGTAATAAAAACAGAGGTGCCTTGACTTGGTGAGATGGCTCTTGCCAAACTGAAGTCCTTGTTTGTCACTGGTCTTTGCTTCATCCATCTTTTATATTGACAATAAAATGTATATGCTCAGCATGGATATGGAAAAAATGCTGCAGGGATATATCTTCTAAAATAGATCTTTTTGGTCACTCAAAGTGTTGTTAAGCACTAGCTTACTAATTAGTGAGTTTTCCAATTACAATAAAGTATGATTCCCACATTACTGAAGGAAAGATTATACAGTGATTTGACTTTGTTTATAGCAGAAGATAAACCAGTGTGAGAATTAGAACTAGGGAAGGTCCTTTGTTCCCCAGTTCTGCTCGTCAATGCTCTCTGAGAAGCAAACTGTTGATTCCAGGTCCATGTTGCCTGGTAGTGCCTTGTGCCATCTGAGCCTGTCCAACATACTTCTGCTTTCTTCTTCAAGGGGCAAAAAAGCAATGTCTGGGCACACTAAAAATCCCAGGATAAGAAAGGAGAGGTGTTAAAATCTGTAAGTTTCTTCCATATCTTCTCCAAGTAAGCCTGCATGATCAGATCTAAGTTGGGTATAGATGGGTCTTAGTTTTGCTGGCATGAACAGGACCTGAACATTTTCTTTTGTTTTCCCCCATCCTGGTTCAACTTTCTGCATAGTTGAGAAAATCATATGAAATATTCCTTTTTGTTTCTATTAACAGATACCAGATGAATCCAAATCTGACTGGCTGTCATAATTTTAGAGTGCATCATTTAAACTCCACAAGTGCTTAATTTTCCTAATTGTAAACTCTCTTTTTTTAGTGAGAAGCATATTCTTGGAGAACCTTCTTTAAATGCCAAATTAGAATGACCAGTTGTGTTTTAAAATGACCAGTCTGAGAGATTTGTATCCTGAGACAGAACAAACCGCAGTGTGATGGAAATGCTGCAGTACGTAGTAAGAGCCCTTACAGGGTCAGCTGGTGCATTCCCTACCTGTAGTAAAGCTGCTCTCCCTCGTTGAGGCAGTGGCTTTCTGGTAGGTGACCAAGCCATTTCCAGCAGAGTCCCCTAGAGTTTTTTGTCTCAACACACGTGACATTTCAAAAGTGGTGTACTTCCATTTCAGGGGCCCTGTAGGACTTGTAACTTGCTCTCTTTGCAGTGATGATGTGCTCTAAACCAGTTCACCCATGTGACATGAAGACAATTGAGTTTTTCTCCAGGTTGTGGAGCAGAAAGCACCTCGGCTTATTGTAGCACAAAGAAAACCTGTAGCTGTATCCACGCTGGCAAATCTTGATGCTATTGCAGAGTCTTACTGGAGCTTACTGGAGCTGCCAGCAAATGCAGGAGTCTATCCTTGCAAGATGAACTCCAGCATGAGCCTGGTATTAGGAGAGAAGCAGCAAAGGAAGCAACACTTTTCCCTGAGCTTGAATGAAATGAGAATTGCTATTTGCCTTTGCATCAGTTTCAACTGTTTGTCTCTGACAACGAGGAACACATTTGAATTTTTTGATTTGAAGTACATGTTTCCAGATCTGTATTTTGTCTGTTTCTTCTTGGCTGTTCCCATTTAGGATATCCTTAAGAAGCTAGGGTGTGTTGCACGCTAGTTAGTTACATACAAAAGCTTTTCCTATGGCTACTTTTCTGCTTTGAGTAGAAGCTTGCTACAAGCATTACACTGATTTTTAGAGCTACTTGTAGCAGAGATTAATCAGACACTGCTTGTTTCCATGTAGGACATCATATTTCCTATTTCATCCCTCTGTGAGCTGGCTTTAGTATAAATACTATCTGAAAATAATGAAATTGTAAAGGTGAAGATGTTACTCAGATGCAGATCAGATGTACAGTAAGACCCAGAGAATGCTGCTTTTCTGTGTAGAGCATCTGGCAGAGACCAGGGCTGAATTTCTGTGTGGCCTGAAATAAAGAGAATACACAGCAAAGAGAGTTCCAAAGAGATATTTTGAGGTTCAAACGGAGAGTAGCATGAAGGTTTTGGTGTATTGCCTTGTCTTGTTACATCTGTTATGTTTAAGTGCTTATGCATAGAATTGAAGAACAGAGAAAAGTATAAAGTGTAAAGTAGTATGTATTTCAAGTTCAGTGTTAACGTAGAACTCTAAATCTTTCTGAACAAATTTAAAGAAGTGAATTTTAAAACAAAGTATTTCATAAGTGGAGTTATTTTTCAAAACATTAAAATTTAAACACTAGAATGGCTACTTAGCCAGAGTGTGGCTATCAACTGTAGTCTGTGTTTTCAGAAAAAATTTGATAAGTGGAGTAATTTTATTTCATCAAAAGTATGCCTTACTGTCCTGTTTACCTTTCCTTTGGAACTGTGGTTGGAAGTAAAGTAGGAAAGAAAAATTGCCCAGGAAATACTGCTCAGAAATGGCATGTGTGACTTTGGTAATAACTAAGAATTGCCACTGTTTGACCTCCTCTTCTACTATAAAATGTGTTTTCTCTTGTGCACTAATAGGGATGGAATTAATGAATGGGAATGATACACAGTAGGTGGTATTTAATGCACCCTTTCTTCCTGTAATTGCTGTATAAAATTGTAATGTCATGGAAGCCTAAATCTATGTAGATCATGTTGCTTAATCTTTTTTGATTTCAGTAAAGCTTTTCATACTGTCCCTCAGAGTATCCTGGAAAAAATGTCCAGCCCACTGCTGGATAAACACACGTGATGGGTGAGCAACTGGTTCCTTATAGGGAATTTGGTGATGTCAGACTGGAGACCTGTCATAAGTGGGGTTCCACAGGGCTCCATCTTAGGACCTGTGCTCTTCAGCATCTTCATAAATGACTCGGACACAGGGCTGGAAGGGACTCTAAGCAGGTTCCCAGATGATACAAAACTGGGAACAGCTGCTGAATCCTTTGAAGGCAGGGAGGCCCTGCAGAGAGACCTGGACAAGTCAGAGGCTGGGCAATCACCAGCCAGATGAAGTTCACAAAGGGAAAGTGCTGGATTCTGCACCTGGGATGGGGCAACCGTGGATGTACAGACAGCCTGGGGAATGAGATGCAGGAGAGCAGAGCCACAGAAAAGGACCTGGGGCTCCTGGTCAGTGGCAGGTTGAACATGAGGCAGCAGTGCCCTGGCAGCCAGGAGGGCCAACCCTGTCCTGGGGGCATCAGGCACAGCATGGCCAGCAGGGCAAGGGAGGGGATTGTCCCCTCTGCTCTGAGCTGGGGCGGCCTCACCTCCAGTGCTGGGGACAGCTCTGGGTACCACAAGGTAAGAAAGATACTGAACTGGGGAGAGTGTCCAAAGGAGGGCAACAAAGATGGAGAAAGGTTTTGAGGGGGAACCATATGAGCAGTGGCTGAGGTCTCTTGATGTGTTCAGCCTGGAGGAGACTGAGGGGAGACCTCAGTGCAGTCTGCAGCTTCCTCATGAGGGGAAGAGGAGGGGCAGGCACTGATCTCTTCTCTGTGGTGACTGTGACAGGACCTGAGGGAATGGCCTGAAGCTGTGTTAGGGGAGGTTCAGGTTGGGTGTTAGGAAAAGGTTCTTCACCCAGAGGGTGTTTGGGCAGTGGAACAGGCTCCCCAGAGAAGTGGTCACAACACCAGCCTGACAGAATTCAAAAAGCATATTTGGACAATGTTCTCAGGCACATTATGTGACTCTTAAGGATGGTCCTATGCAGGGGCAGCAGTTGGGCTTGATGATCCGTGTGTGTCCCTTCCAACTCAGCTTATCCTATAGTTCTGTGAATTGTTTATTGAACTTAAGTAATAGTTCAGTAGAATTTTTTATCCATTAATTTTATTTCATCTTCTGCCTCATTAAAGAAGGAATTGTGGAAAAATTTACTGCTATCTATAGGAAACAAAGTTCTAAACTTCTCTAATGGGATTTCAGGATAAGCTTTATTTGAGGAATTCTTTTTAGGCAGGCAGATGTTGGTTAAAAGTAGACACAGGGTTTTCTTAACAACCGAACTTGAGTTTTGTTTGTGCTTCTTGGGATTAAGTAGGTAATCACAATCTAAATCATATAAATAGTTGTGTTTGCAGTCCTCCTTCTCCCTATATTTTAAAGTGAAACTAATCCTATTCAAAAGATCGAGCATTCGGGTTTTATCTTCAGCTGTTTTTGGTGAAGGGCTAAATTGCATTTGTCAGGATTTGCAGAACAGATTTCTTTTACCTGTTCCAAAAAACTTAAGGGATCTTCTCTGATGTTTCATTCAAAATAAAAACTTGAGGAAGTTGCTTTTACTTTTTTTTATAATGCCTTTTCTGGAACTTCTGACTGATCAGTAGCAGATATTTTATGTTCATTTTCCTTTAAAGAGGGACTTGGAAGTATCTGTAAGCAGAAGCTAACAATTTTCATGGGGCTAGGAAAGATTGGAGCAATGTATCAAACATTAGGAAATAATTGTAAAGCTGGCTTTATATAGGGGAAGCATTTAGTTGATGAGTTTCAAAAATGATTTTTTTGCAGTGGAAAATAATAGGTAAAACTGTCTCTGAATAGGTAAACAATTTATTATTTTATTTTTTATGTTGAAAGATTTGTAGACTTTATCAACAGGAGCTGATTCCATAAAAGCTGTGTTCAGTACCTACCACAATGCTGTGAGGCCTTCAGGTGCTGTGGCTGTAAAAATAGTTACTGTGGTGCCTGTTGCATCTTCATAGCTTGAAGATGAGGAATCTTTGCACTTGGGAACACAAGGGGATATGGTTGCCAAACTGTGCTTATTCTGAATACTAAATAACAGATTTAATTGTAAATTTCCATGTAGAAATTAATCAAAAGGAGGTGATTGAGGGAACATGGCGTGCTGCTTGTGCTTGTTTATCTCAAGAGATGTTAGTTGCAGAACAGTGCACTTACCAGAATTTCAAGCAGTTAGACTGTATTAGTTGCTCTATTTGAAGTGAATTGTGTCAAATGTAGTATTTCTAGCCAAGACAGTGATCTGTTCAAAAGTAAACAGTGTGCTGGAACATAACCCTGCAGATAACTCAACCAGTGGTCTTTCTGACACAGAACTCTGAATCAGTGTGTTATTTTAATTGCAGGTTTTTCTTTTTAAAATGTGGAGCTTTACGCAAATAGAATCACAACATGTGTGGTAGAACTGCTGTTTTTCTCTCAAAGTTGTTGGGTTGTTTGGGTTTTTGAAGTAATGGAAGTTAGCCTGGATACTGTGGTGAGATTTTTCAGAATAATCAGAATTATATGGGAGCACTTCATTTCTTTAACTTTCTTCTTCATTTGTATCGTAAATTTGAAAAATCCACCTTGGATTAAATTTTTCATCATGGTGTAAATATTTTTATCTGCACCAGCAGTAGTGTTGGCCTTGTGGCCAGTTAACCCACAGGAAGGGAGTCTGCAGTACAGCAGCTCCTACGTTACTCTGCTTCCTTCCTGCCTCTTTGCTGCTGATGCTAAATGCACAGTGAGAGAAAAAATGTACATGGCAGCATCCACAATACCATTCCTGACTTCCGTTGCAGGTAATGTTGGTTGGAACAGTGAAGCTGGTCCAAGTATCATCCATTCTGTCTGTGTATAACTCCAGTAACAGCTGAAGAACACTTGCTAGAACTTTGCATTGTAGCTAATGCAGTGATTAAATGAAGAAATTGGCAGTTTCTTTGAAACAAATAATAGCTCTGTCACTTCTTAAAATAATACTTATTGTGAAAAGTGTTGTTCAGCTGTGGTGGTGTAGCTTAAATGCTAGCTTATGAGGGACACCCGGAAAATATTTTTGTTAGCTATAGAAACTGTAGTCCTTAAAGATAACTTAAAATAAGATACTAGTTTATTAACAATACTTTTATGTCATTTCTTTTAGAATAAAGGTTCACTTCAGTTTGAAGACAAATGGGATTTCATGCGCCCGATCGTTCTGAAACTTCTTCGTCAGGAGTCTGTCACGAAGCAGCAGTGGTTCGATCTGTTCTCGTAAGTCATTTTTTTGTATCTTACATCCTTATGCTTGATGGGAATGCAGTTACTGAACTACTTCTGATACAGAGAGAAGCTACGTCACACAGATGGTGTAGAAACACAGAGCAAATATACTAAAGTTTTATTAAGGAGTAAGTGTGCCAACATCACTGTAAGTGCGCAAAACTAGAGCTTTGCTGAGATTCAGGTCTTTGCAAATAGGATGGAGAAAAAACAGCATAGCTTCTGACTTCAGCTGACCATATTAAACAAGTTTTGTACCTGCCCATAAACTTCTTGTTAGAATTAGAGAGAAAATGTCTACTGCTGTGTCAGTAAATTCATTTAAAGACAGTTTGTTGAATGTTATATTATTCTGATTTGAATTACTTTCTTCTAAAATAACTGAAGTAACAGGGTGGTGCAGTTTAACTGGTATAATTTGAATACTTTTTTACCTTAAGAATTAAATATAAGAGTTTTCAGACAATGTTGGTATTAATGTGCTTTCTATAAACCCTTCCATTTTCTTCCTTCCAAAAAGCAAGAAGTTGCTCTTCCAAAAGTTTAGGTGATTATTTTTTTGTGGCATACCTTGTGTGATTTTTGCAAACATGATATGGATGTGAGTTACAAAAGAAATACCAGAAGTATATCTAAAAATATCTTTGTCTCAATGGAGTTATTTGCCCTCAGATATAGTCATAATTCAAATTTGCTGACTCGTCTTTCACTTCTTAAAATCTGTCACAACAGTATGGGTTTTTTTCAAATTTAGTCTTGTTGCACTGTCTTTATTGCTCTTATTGGTGAGGACAATGTAGTGACTCTTTTTACACCCGGTTTAATGCACCTGTCACACTTTTCTACCAGCCAAGAAGAAGGGTAATCTAACATGTGATGGGCTTTAGTATCTTATGATGTCTCTGCTGTAGTAGTTGCCAGAGACGTGTATAGTTAAGGTAAAAATTCAGTTCTGAGTCATTGCTTTAATTTTTAATACTAGTTCAATAATTCTGCATTGGAATTGAAACTTTATTATTTTTTCTTGTAGCTGAGTTATTGAATAGAACTTAAATAACTTCATGGCTAAATTAAAGCTATTTGGGGAAAAAAATCCCACTTCCATAGGTTTATATTTTTGGACAGTGTTCTTTGTTAAGCTTCTTAATAAAAATGCAAAATCTGTAGGTGTCTTCTACATGCCCTTTGAGTATAATTATCCAGTACTGCTTTTTTTTCACTGCTGTCAGGAAACAATAGCATTCTAAATACAGTAACGCCTTTTCTGCCTGTGAATGTTGTGTAAGTCTCACTAGTTAGGTTAGACCTCCGTAAACCTTGGACCAGCACCTTCAATCTGTGTCAAAGCAATTTGCAAATTGTGTCTTTTTGGTTAAACTAAAAAAGCTGTTTCTGTGTTGAAATAAGTGTATTGATTATGTAGGAACAAAGTAATAGCTTCAGACTATAGGGATACTTTTCTGCAGAGATGTGGCCTTGTTACTGAGAGGTGCAAGAAGAACCAGAGGATGGTAATGAGTCAACAAAAGGCTTGCTAAGCCATGTTATATATGATGTGTGGTTAGGAGTGTAACTTGCTTTATTTAGTCTTCAGTATGGAAAGAACAGGAGTTAAGATACACTTGCTGGGCTGTCAGGTAGGAAAAATTTCATTGGAATGTTGATTAAAACTCAGAATTTTGCTTTGCAGTGCTGTTTAGTAATTTTTCTCCGGCAGTGTTTAACTTGAAAATGGTGTACCACTGCCATGGAATGTTTTGAGTGATCTTATTAAACTAATTGAATTGTCTTTTAAATAACCTGATCCCTCAGGGTTCAAATTTCTCTCAAGAAAGGTCTATTGCCTTCATAGGATGTTGTAGGATTGTGAAACTGTCAAGGAAGGCTGCATGTTCATGGTAGCATTTTAGAATAGCAGGGGCTGAGTAGTAATGCTGGTAGTAGTTACTGGCAAGTGATGTCTGTCTTTGTCAAAGAAAAGCTTTAAAAGTTGTCCTTAATTCAATAAGGATTATTGAATAAGTACTGAAACCAGAATTGTCTTACACATCTTCTTGACCATAGCTTTGTCCTATATAGGCTGCAGTTACTTGCTTCCAGGACTTTCCTTAGACTTTCAGTCTCTTCCCCAAACACGATTTTCTCCTATGTGTCACTGGGATCTTAGTTGTGTGTTGTTTAACAAAAGCAGATAGAAAATGGATTAATTTCTTAAGACATCCTGAAATGATGATTGTTAAGGCCTCATATATTACAGCATTAAATTTTGACTAGCTGTTACTAAAAGGTGGATAAATTGTTTTCTAGAGATGTACATGCAGTTTGCTTGTGGGATGATAAAGGTCCAGCAAAAATCCATCAAGCTCTGAAGGAAGACATCCTTGATTTTATTAAACAGGCACAAGCAGTAAGTTCTAAATGTTTCATAACTTCTATTCACATTGTTTAAAAAATAGCCAAAAATTCTGACTTTTGTTGGATCTAAATGCATTGCTTTTTTGTTTGAAATTTTGTGATGTTCTGGAGATCATAATTACCCTGCAAACTTCTGTTGACAAAAAGAAGAGCCTTGAGCATTTGCCTGGCTCATTGTTTTCTCACAGTGCTTGAAGCTGGGATGGGCAGTGATTTTCGTGTTACATGAAAAAAATACCAAAACACAGCATTATTTTTGTTTATCCTACACTATTTATGGGATTTCTTTCCACTTGAAAACTTCTAAAGGCAGAATTTTCCATAAGAAATTACTGTCTGGAAAAAAAAGTTTATGTAGCTTCAGTGCTATTTTGACATGTTGGTGGATGGCTTTAAAATAAGCCATATGTACAGTGTACTACAAATATCTGTGCTGTCGGCTCAGCAAGCTCAGCTGTCCAGTTATATGGGCTTTCCTCCAAACGAGTGACTCTGTCAGTAGACTCAAAGGAGGCTCTTGTGTTTGTAACACACACTACAGAAAACACCTTGGCTATTTAAAAGAGGGGGTTGTGAAATTAAAAAAAATCCTAAAGCATCCTGTGACAAAGGTTTAGAAGGATTCTGTAGATTTTTATTTTATCCTTTTAGTGAAGTGATTTACACCACTAAGGCTTTGCTTCAAAGAAAATAGTTTTTTATAGAGGCCTTTGTATAACCAGGCATATAAATGTTGGTTTTTAAGTTCCACAGTTTACCTGCTTACATGCCTAAATGCTGTGCTGAGCTGAGGCCTTTTGATGTGGTTTGTGTTGGCTGTTACTTGATAGACAGGGTTTTTTGGCATTATGATAGCATATCAATGTACAATGTAGCTAAGTTTTCAGGCTTTAAAAAATATACATGTTAACTATCTGTCTGGCTCTAATGAAAGGTTAGTAGATGCCATTGAATCAGAACTTGTCTTTGTATAGAATATAACACAGTCCTTACAGGTTTATGTTAATTCTTTTTAGTATGGTTGTACCAGCACATGCCTTTAGACAAAAGATTTTTATTTTTTAGTTGCACATGATTTAAAAGGAGGAAAAAAAAGGTTAATTTAAAAAATTTGAACTTACTGAGTACTTTTGTTGCTGCTTTCTTTGCCCTTTAGAAATGAACCATATGACATGGGCTAATAACTACTTCAAGAAACCTAATGGCACTTCAGTGTGTAGCCTTTCTTAGTCTGATACATCTGTATATTTCAGTTTTATATGGGGAGTTATTTTCAGCATAAGCAAAGCCTCTATTTTATGCATCAATTGATTTATAAATTCCCTCCCCTGCTCGCCCCACCTGCAGAGAGTGCTGAGTCACCAGGATGATACAGCTCTGCTCAAAGCCTACATCGTGGAGTGGCGCAAGTTCTTCACCCAGTGCGACATTTTGCCCAAGCCCTTCTGTCAGTTGGAGATCACTCTGATGGGCAAGCAGGGCAGCAACAAGAAGTCCAACGTGGAGGACAGCATAGTTCGGAAGGTGAGTGAGCTGTACTGCCAGGGAGCTTTGCTGCACAGCTGGCCTGAGTAACAGCACTGAGGGCGTTCTGTAGTGCAAGGTGAAGTTGCACCAATCCTGTAATGTGGTGCAGCAGCATTAGGAGCAATCACCAAAAATAATAAATCACACAGCGGAACATAAAGGGGCACATTGAGTGATAAAGGTTTTGATAAGTGCCTCCATAACTAATCTTAAAACTTTGCAGTGCTTAGATGAGATGTGGAGTCTTTTATAAACTACAGATGCATTACTTGCATACTGGACTTTCTTGTTGGATAAATGCAGTATAAAACCATCAGTCTTTTTAGTTTTGTCTAAGACTGTACCTGCCAAATGGTGAATTACATTGGGGTGTTCACTTCAGAAGTACCCCCTGGTATTACAATTCCTGACACATTGTATTGCTGGAAAGGTTACTTGACTATTATCAATAACTGTAGAAATAATATGGAATGAATACATGAATTCAAGACTGATTCCCTTAGCTGTCCGGTTACATAAAATAAATTTAGAATGGGAGCTGAATATAACTTCTATAACAAGTTCAGAGCAAGATCAAGTTCTGACACAGCTGAACTGCTGTGTAGGACCTGAAAATTACATTATAAATTGCTTGATTTCTGTTTCTTATGTATTGTATTTTTTTGCACAAACTTATGTCTGCGTGTACCTTTCTGACAGGATTTTTTTTTCTCTTCCTGATATGCAGCTCATGCTAGATACATGGAATGAATCCATATTTTCAAATATAAAAAATAGACTTCAGGACAGTGCAATGAAGCTAGTTCATGCTGAAAGACTAGGAGAAGCTTTTGACTCCCAGCTCGTTATTGGAGTTCGAGAATCATATGGTACGTCTTGCACACACTGATCTGTTGCCTCCTCACTTAAGTAAATTAATTTTCTTCATGCAAAGGTGGCAGTTGTGGTGGTAGGGTTGGAATATTCTCAGCATTTTGTACTGATTTTTTTTGTTTTGCGTGTTGATACATGATACCAATATAATTTTTGTTTATAATCTTTAGCTTCTAAGTGATTTATCTATCTATCAGTTACTGCAAAATCAATGTTTTCAAAGAGTACTTTCTGACCTTTTGGGGTTGCACAGATAACTTAGTCTGTACTCCTTTACGTACTGTTTCTGATTCTTTAGACAGTTTGAAGAAGAAGTGCTAAACAGGATACATTTAAGACTTTCAGTCTTTTTCTTTGTTGCAGAACATATCTGTGTATCTGAAACCTCTGTGATATTTCACCATTGCCTGCTATTTCTGAAAACTTTCCAGCCTGTTGAACTAAACTTGTGGCTAATACTCTTTAATATGGCTTTTTTCAGAAGTCAAGTTCTAACTTTTTTTAAAGCATATTCCATTTAATGACTATTCATTTCTCTGTAACAGTTGAGAGGAAAGTGGAAACTTTTCCAAAGCACTGGAATAAGCTACTGTCACCATTCTTGTAAAACAAGGAAAAAAGTCTGAAAGACATGATTTCAAGAACAGTGTCTAAGAGAAGCTTTTTGCTCAGTCATGTGGAGAACTTTCCATTTTATGAGGCACTATTCTAAGCTTTTTTGTTCCTTCCTTACAATTTTGCAGTTGTATGTGTGTTTATGGTTACCAAGTTTGAATGTCCGAAGTGCTGGAGCTAAGTGTGAATTTTTTTCCAGTTTGCCATAGTTGATCTGAATGTTTCTGGGAGCAAAGATTGGCCAAATTTGGTTACCTTTGTGATCAGAGTCCATTTATCAGATATTTCAAATTGTTCAGTGCAACCTTTTAATACAAGTTTCACTCTCTCATTGAAATCTGCTTATTATTAGCCACATAAATTTCCAAGACCTGAGAGTAAATTTGGACTTTCTCTTTGCAGTTAACCTTTGTTCTAATCCTGAAGATAAACTTCAGATATATCGGGATAACTTTGAAAAGGCATATTTGGATTCAACAGAGAGATTTTATAGAACACAGGCTCCTTCTTATTTACAACAAAACGGTGTACAGAATTATATGAAATATGTAAGTAAAAATTCTGTTGTAGCTTTGTACTAAACGTGTTAGTACTTAAAATGATTGCTGTTCTACTTTTGCACAGGCAGATGCTAAACTAAAAGAAGAAGAGAAAAGAGCACTACGATACTTAGAAACAAGACGTGAATGTAACTCTGTTGAAGCAGTGAGTATAATGTGTATAAAAATTATGTACAGTTATATAGTATTGCAGTTTTTAGTTATGTGTTACAGTATTATTTGATAGCAGTAAATTTAAACTATTTATTTTATGTTTTTTAATCATAAATTTTTTTTTGCAAAAACACATATTACTTTCCAATCTGGTAATCTACAATTTCTGCAAGTGTGTTAATAGGACATGTAGCTCAAAAGTTAAAACTGACAGGCAGGTTTTTATTCAATTGGTTTTTGTTCTTTCATTTTGAGTTAGGTATGGTGGATTTTTTCCCTATGGATAACAATGGATGAGAATTGTGTTTGAAAATAAACTGTCAAATCTGTTTGGCAAAGGATTTCTCAGTGCTCATTTAGAACACCTGAAAGAGCTATTGTTCATTGCAATCAAAAGGAGCAATAGAAATTTCATTAAAGCTGTAATATATTTCCTCTTAGGCTGAAATATGGCCATTTAATATAAAAGATGGGTTTTCTTCTTTCCTTCCCCTTCTTCCTTCTTCAGCAATTTTTTACACAGTTCAGATTCAAGAGGAAAATTTAATTGCATTGAATATGTCATCACTGTCTGTGTTGAAATTAGTTCAGGAAACAGGTTATTTTAAATATATACCTTTTAAATCTAATCCTTTTTTTGAAGTGGATCAAAATGTGCTTTACACCTTTTGCTAAGCTGTGAGTCATTCATTTTGCACAGGTATGAATTGTAGCCTGTATAAAGAGGCTGACAAAGGAGAGATGGTTCTGACGTGTACAGGCAGTTTCTGTTCTAGATCTAATGCCTTGTTGAAGCCATCCAGCCTGGTCCAAATAGGGTATGCTGGAATGGGAACTATTCTTAGCTCTTGGATGTATACTTGGAAATGAAGTAGGGTAGTTACTGTTCCAAAAGTGGTGACTCCCTTGAGACAGAAGAGTCGACAGAAATACTTAAGCTCATTAATGGTTTGAAGGAGACATTGCCACATTTACTAACCTAAACATTTTGAAGAAATATGGTTCCTGCATGGATTCTGTTCAAACTGCACATACTTTATGAATCAGTGAATGAGTTAATTTTGTAGAGCTCATTGTTGAGAACAAGTTAGCTTTTGTGTCATGACAAACTTGAGACACATCAGACTTGGGCATTCAGGTGGCTGCTTGGGCTAATCCTGTGTTTAATATGTTTCAGCTCATGGAGTGCTGCGTCAATGCCCTGGTGACATCTTTTAAAGAGACTATTTTAGCTGAATGCCAAGGCATGATCAAACGAAATGAAACAGAAAGTAAGTGGAGCTTCAAGAGCAGTGCAGGGTGAACTCTGCATGGACTGCATAAAAATAGATCTGTGTGTAGATATATCAAATAACTGTTTTTAATAGATGGTGGTAGTGTTTCATATAAAAATATTGCACCTGAACAATCCCACAAAAATTTACCATCATTGATTCATATTTTTTTCTATCACTTTTGAAATCTATATACACAATACTCTAATTTGAATGAATGGATAGCTCTAATCTTGCTTGAAAGAAAATATTTTGTTTTCTTTTTTTTTTCCTACACTTACTTGCATCATATTGACCAGCTCTGGTGAATGCTCCATATGTCTTTATTTTCTCTTTGAGTACTCCAGATACAAACATTTCTTCTTCATTTCACCCCACTATCTCTTTACATCTGGGAGAAAAGTGAAACATGTCTTTATTAAAGATTTTTTTTTCTGAAAGACAGGGAAAAATTTTTGTCACTCTGATTATTGATGTGGGATCTTTAGGTCAAATGAACAAAACCTCTGCAAGCCATTCATGGGGTTTTATAGGCGGTGTGAGTATATCAGTGTGAGTATTGAAAGTTAACTCTGCCTTTTGAAAGTTTTCAGAGGTTTTTTTAACTTTGCTGCCATAAATTGAGAAGTTAGTGTGATTCAGAAATCTTCTGTTGGTCCTGTATGATAAAACAAACTAAATATGTCATTAAAATGTTCAGGCAGGAACAGGTAGGAAAAATGAAAAAAAAAAACAACCTGAAATCATAGGTTAATTTTTCTTTGAAGTCTTGGTATCCTGCAGCCAGGGAGTATTTACTAATGTCTTTGGAGGTTTTCATTTCTATGAAAATGAGAAAACTGTTTTATGACTTAGAATATTATAGAAAATACTTACTTCTAAAGCCAGCATTTAAGAAAATATTTGACCTCAAAACTATGTCATACTGATCTGTTCATCTAGCAGCATGATTTCTGGCAGTAGTCCAGAGCTAAATGTAGAAAGCAATGAAACTTCTTACGAGTATATATTACAGCCTTTGGGAGAGTGCAGGAGGCTTATGTAAATGCAGAGCTTCAGAAAGGTTCCTCTGCCAAAGGACCTTTCTTTTAGAAACCTGTTGAAATGTTCACACAGCCCTCTCTTGTGGCTGTGTCTGTCCTGTGGTAGTGCCAGATTGCAGAGCATTTCCGTTCAGTCTGTAAGAACTGTTTCAAATGCTTCAATGAGGGATGCAGGTGCACATGACTGAAATGTAATTAAAGACTGGAACTAGACTAGACATAGTAATGTATACATCTGATAGTGTCCTCTGCTGTGCTTTGCTTGTGCATCTGACTTTCTGATATTATCTGCCCCAAAGAATACAGTGATGTTTTCTTTATTAAACAGCAAAAAAAGGCTGTTTTGGTGGAGATTTTTGGCTGTAAGCTGGGCACATACTCTTGTTATATTAAGTAATACTTACATGCTGTGCAAAGACAGGAAGGAATAATGTTTTCCAACTAAAATCTATCAAAAATGTCATAGCTTGCAAACACTTCAGAAGGGACTTTCTGTGGTTTTATTTGCTTATAGCCTTGGGGAAGGGAGGCCTAAATTTTATTTGTGAAGTGCAACAGAAATAAAAAGTGTGCTAGGCTTTCTAGAATACAGAATGAAAGCAGACTTTAGGTGCCCCAACAACTACAGCATGGATTTCTTTTCTCTTCAGTGTCATAATGTATTCTGAGAGAAATTCCAGTAAAATACTCCTTTTGATTTTGTTACTTTGAAATCTGCTTTGAAGAATTTATGACCTCTTGGATCCTGCCGTCTTAGAGATGCACCTGGAGTCTTCCTTTACTACTGATTCTTAAGAGAAACCACTGACCTTTTTTTTTAACTATTTATGGCATCACTACTGTACAGAAACAGATGTGGAGCTCTTTAACAAAAGCCCATATCTTTTTGTTTCTCTTTTTCTGCCCTCTTTTCCTCCCTCTTACTCTTTTTAAAAGCCTAGATTAAAAGATCCAGTAAAAGTTGAGCTTTTTGGACTTCTGTAGGTAAAACAATACTGCCATTTGTTATAGCAGATTTAAATTGCACTGAGAATGCTTCCAACTACATTTTTGTTTTCTGGTTCCTGAAATGCTGTCACACAGCCCATTACAAGTTGTCTGTAGTACCATTGCAAGTTCTTACTCAAAGTTTTTTGTAGTTTCCGTTCTTTAATTTGCATTGTTATGTTCTAAAAGGATTTTTTTTCTTCTCTGTGCTTTTCTATTTGCTTCTGCAGCAGCTGTTGCGGTACAGATGATGGTAGCATATTTCATCCTCAGTGGTGATGGGATCTTGATGTTTGTTGCTGACATAAGTAATGCAGAGGAGAAAGCAAAGGCAGGGCTTCTGACTTTTCCTCTTTCACAGTAGACATAACATTAAGGAACTAAGCGAATCTATTATTTTTTTTAACAAAAAAGAATCAGAATCCATTTGTTCTACTTCATAAAGGAAAGTCCTTTGCCGTGCTGAGTTCAAATCTCTGGTCTCTTTACAACAATCCGGTGACCTTAATTCCAGTGTTCTTTGTGGACAGCTTTGTCAAGATGATTATTGATNGGCTTCCAACTGAGAGACATTCTTGCCAGGGATTTGAAGGCAGATAGAATCTGGATTTAATCCAAATTGGCTTTGGTTTTAGGGGGATCTTAGTAAAGCTTGTGATACTATATGCATTAGCATACTATGTAAGATACTATATGCATAAGCAAGCATTGCATTATAATAAATATCTTTTTTTGCCTTCAAAAGAATCTTCTCATAGGACCAGAATTAGAAAAGTACTTAAGACATCTTTCTTTTTAAGAGATGAATTGGATTATCTGTTCTTCACATATTTAATGGTCCACTTGAGACATGCCTAGGAGTAATGCAGTATATTTGGGTTTTATACAAGTCTTTGACTGGTGGCTTCATCAGTATTTGTATCTTTCAGAGTTGCATTTAATGTTTTCACTGATGGATAAAGTTCCGAATGGCATAGAGCCTATGCTAAAAGATTTGGAAGAACATATTATTAGTGCTGGACTTGCAGACATGGTAGCAGCTGCTGAAACTATTACTACTGTAAGTGTATTGGGTTTTTGTAAAGTAACAACAGGAAAACAAATTTGCAGTAGTTGAATATTCTCTTATTTGTGAGACAAATGCATGAATGGAAATAATTTTTAAGATTTTTTGTTTAGAGATCAAATTTTGATCAATTAAAAGTTGTAGATGTCTCTAGGATCACTTTTTAGTCTTTATGTTTTCAGTTGTGGGTTTAAAAAGTGATTCTAATTTGCAGTAAAGGTTATAAATTAAGTGTGTGGAATGCTTATACAATACAATTATGCTAGAATCTTAATCTAAAAAAACCTAATGAATTTTTCCAGAATTATAACTTCCTGATGAAATTTGAAATTTGCTTTCAATCTAAGAGTGGTTTTTCAGTGTGGAAATTATAAGGGTTTTTTCCCCACTGTATTTTTTCAGCTTTTTATCATCCTTTTTTTCTCTGGATCTAAGAGGCCTAAGTGTTTGCAGTAGTTAGGATGTGGCATGTGTCTTTTAATGATCCTTGAAAATGTCCTTTAAAATAGAATGTTATTGTATACTATTTGAAAGTTACAGATTTTTTTTTAATATGTGTATTGGAAATACTATCCCGAAAGTCCATGTTTAGAGCTGTATGCTGTAGAGCTCTTCAATCCATAGACTAAAGATAAAATGTACATTCACAGTATGCTGGCTTTTTAGGGTACAGCATTTTTACAGATTAGGGAATTACGTGTGTGCTCACACTGAATTCTGTGGAGCCTTGGTTTTTTATTTGATTTTTGCCTTTTTAGGATTCTGAGAAGTATGTAGAGCAATTGCTCACGCTGTTTAATCGGTTTAGCAAGTTGGTTAAAGAAGCTTTTCAAGATGATCCAAGATTTCTTACTGCCAGAGATAAGGTATGTGTTTCTGCTGGTCTTTTGTTCACTATAAGAATTGTTCCAGTTTGTATTATGATGTCTCCAAAACCCTTGTGTCCATTCACTCTTAAATGTAGAAGCTGCTATTACTCTATTAAATATGCAGACTAAAATTTTGATGAAACTTACTGCCAACGGAGGAGCTTTTAATTTCTGTTGTAGTGCTGCATAAAGTGTAATATATTGAGCTTTGTGATGTTGTAGAGCATGTACAGTAGAAGATGACCTTATTGAGAACATGATGTCCGAGTCAGCAATAATTTGTGTTTGGAATTTGTCTCATGACTTCAGATGTGCAGCCTGGTCCATGTAATCCCTCTTAAGTTGTTGTTTGAAGGAAACTGCCATGGTAGTGGAAAAGAGGGAAGACATCAATTTATTGGGAAATTGAGTCATAGAATTTGAATTCTCAGATTGAAAATAGAATCTGCAAGCTTTGGGCTAATAAAAAATTGAATTAATTCCATGTTACAGTAGTGTAAAAAGAGAAAATCTTTGCAATTCATATCAGAGAGAAATGGAGTGAAGCACCAATAATCTAATTATTTTTCAGGCGTACAAAGCAGTTGTGAATGATGCTACAATATTTAAACTTGAATTGCCATTGAAGCAAAAAGGGTAAGCCATGTAAACTCTATGTGAATCAAGGTTTTTAAAATGTCTCTTCAAAAAGTAATGTCATGTTTAAAAGGGCTTTGTGTTATTTGCATTATGGAATTTCAGATTGCTTATTGACCTCTGGTAAGACTCTTCATGTGGAAGCAGATCAGTGAATAGCAGCCTGGTTCAGCTTTAATTTATTTGTAGTATTTGGGGATCTGTTCTTTTATACTATGAGTCAGTTCGTTTGCTGAAGTTCCTAATGGCATCCTGGAGTATGAATTCCAAAAACCTTAGCTGTATAACTGTGCTGCAACTTCAGCAAAGGTCCTGGGGAAAAAAGAGGCAGTAATCTTCATGGGAATAACTGTGGCTGATTAAGGTGCAACCGTCCACAAGCTGTTTTCCACCTCCTCTTGTGCCAGTTGTGAGTGTGACCTGTCCAGCTGTTGCATTTTTGTTTCAGTGCAGGATTAACCAGGTTAGTTTAAACAACTTCCAGTAGATTAGGCAGACCTGCGTGACTCAAGAGGAAGGACCATGCTTACAGTGCCTGCTCTGCTAACTCAGCCAAGAGAAGGTAGCAGTCAGTTAATTGATTGTTAACATTTACCATGTGATGTGCCACTTGAGTAGGAATTTGTATATATTTAGGTGCTTGGGATTGCTTAAATATACTTTGTTGTTTGATTTACTAAGGAAGCAAAGCCATTGTAGCTGGGCTGCAAGCTTCCCTTTCCAATTGCCTCTGGTTAGGAGTGGATGGTTGTAAATATCTGTCCAGCATCTTGGTTCATATTCTGGGTTTGGTCTCGGATAATGGCATGCCTGAATAGGGATTAATCTTTCTCCTTGTATTTATTGGAGGAATGCTGTCACAAAAGACTGAACCCTGCTTTCTATACTTTGCATAGATGTAGGTAAGGCAGAGGAGTTTTTTAGGTATCTTCTAATAGTTTTCTTTCCTCTGGGACCATCCCAATTGATACCTCATTCAAACTGTTTCATTCCTAAAGTGAATCCGGCCTACTGGTTTCTTAGAAACCATTGTGATTGTGATTGTTTTCTGTTCAGCATCCGTCTTCCCAAGCATTTTGAAGTTGTTTAGATATGCAGCCTGATTTGCGCAAAATCAAACTTCTCTAATATCCAAAAGACTTGTGATCCACTTGTACTTCAAATGGTCTTTAGGAGGGCAGAATCCATTAGCCTGCAAGCTGCCTTATGAATTAAAAAAAAGGACAAGTTGTGTGAAGAGTGTTAGCTCTGTCTATACTAATTGATGAGAGGGTGAAATAATGAGCAAGAAAA
Organism: Cisticola juncidis; assembly: GCA_013400215.1. Lineage (NCBI taxonomy): Eukaryota > Metazoa > Chordata > Aves > Passeriformes > Cisticolidae > Cisticola > Cisticola juncidis. The sequence goes on along the minus strand of VXBR01003140.1, from coordinate 766,695 downwards.
ATGGATTCCTGAGCTTGCTGTGGGCCTTTGAGTAGCAGTCAGTTGGTGCCATCTGACTCTAGGAATAGGCATTGGTCCTTGCTGTTGGATTTATTCACCAGTCTAGACACAGGTTTGGAATGATACCTGTGGTTGATGCATTTTGAACAACTACAGTCTGTCTACTGTAGCATCTTCTTCAACTTTAGTCTGTGTTTAATCTCTTAGCTGTTAGTCCATCCTTTATAGCTGTGATGAAATAATTTTATCCTGTTACTATGGGTTAGACGTGTTGAGTTTTGCAGTGTATGAAGTGTGGTGCAGGGAGTTGTTCTTGAGACCTCATTGCAGCATACTGAGGAGATGAGTGAAACATTTCACTGTAGCATTTGTTAATTCTTTACTGGAATACTTCTTTCCGTGCAATATTTTGTTGTTTCAAACTGTAGTTTCACCTATATACTTCATTGTTACAGTTCTAAAATTGTAATTAGTTAAAATAAGCTGTGGAAGCTGTCTGAAGGTGTTTGGCAGTATTTTTTCTTTCAAGAAGAAAGGGTGTTACCCTAAGTTTTCATTAGTTTAACGAGGATATAAATTCACCACCACGATCCTTCCCAAGGGGATCTGGAGAGAGTGGTCTGTCTTGTTAGCAATGTGACTACTCCAGAAAAGCTGGGTTCTGTATGGTTGAAGAAATACTGTTCTTCTTTTATCTAGTGTTGGATTGAAAACACAGCCTGAATCCAAATGCCCTGAGCTTCTTGCTAATTACTGTGACATGTTGCTAAGAAAAACACCACTAAGCAAAAAACTAACCTCTGAAGAAATTGAAGCAAAGCTTAAAGAAGTGGTATGTTTTTGCTTTTTATTTCTCAGTTATTCTGAAGAATGAATTTGTTTATTTCCTTATGTTGGTGGAGGCCATGATCTTCAAAAGCAGTTATGCAAGGTGTAATAGTAGAGGAAAGAGTTTATTATTTTATTGTGTGTGTGTATTTAAATGTTGTAAATCATTCAGTGTTTCATGTCTCCGGTGTCAGTCCACAAAATTGGTATACTAAATTAATGCCTGTATGAGACTGTAATTTACTACAACTAATATTTGTCTAGAAAATAATACAGGAGATTTTTACCTACCAGTGTCAGTGTCTTTTTTGATTTAAGAGAATTTCTTGATGTTTGACAAATGAAGGAATTGAAGGTGTGATACTGTAAAACATTCACTGCTGATACTTATGACATTATTAGCACAGTTGCTCTTAAGGCAATGTCAAGTAGGCTTTTTGTGTCATAGTCTACAGTGCTATTAGATCAGCATTCAAATACTTGTCTGGCTGGCAATGCAAATAAATATATTAAACTCTTATTTTTGACAGCTTTTGGTACTTAAATATGTACAGAATAAAGACGTTTTCATGCGCTATCACAAAGCTCACCTAACAAGACGTCTGATATTAGATATATCAGCTGATAGTGAAATTGAGGAGAATATGGTGGAATGGCTCAGAGTAAGTACCATCATGTCTTTCTCTGGTTGTGCCTCATTCTTGTGATTAATTAATATTCCACTCTTGAACTTAAATATCTTTCTTGCTTAGGTGAGTTTTATCTTTATTAGCAGCCCACTCAGGGCATCTTATGCTTCCCTTCTATCACAGTTTTGTGAAAGTTAAACTGTTTGGCTCTTCTCTAATAGTGGCAGTGATAGATTTTAAAATATTTCACATACATTTATCTAAAGGTTCCATATATTCCATATGAAAGTAAGCAAAATGCAGTGTAGTTATTTAATTACATAAATAATTTGAGATCCATTCTTATTTTGAATTTTGATGTAGATTAGAACAGTATTTGCATGCCTTAAACATTCCTTCAAATTTCAGAACTCACGGATTCCTTAATGCATGAGTATGTTCTTCAGCACTTGAGTTTCTTTAAAAGAATCATCATATGCCCTTAAGGGATAACTATTTACGATCCTTGCAAAAAACCCTTTATATTGCATTGCAGATTCACGATTACTGTAAAGTGATGATACCAGTGTACTTCTTTGTGCTCTTAATTTAGTCAAGCTTATTATTTTTAAAATAAGCTTTTTGTTCATAGTTTTCTATGTCATATTTACTCTGTTCTGTTTGTTTATGTAGGAAGTGGGAATGCCAGCAGACTATGTAAACAAGCTGGCTAGAATGTTCCAGGATATCAAAGTCTCTGAAGACTTGAACCAGGCCTTCAAAGAAATGCACAAAAATAATAAACTTGCATTACCAGGTATTGTTTTCAAATTATCTGCAACTTTTTATTTCTCTTAGTGAAAAATAGCTCTATTAAATCTTAAGCTAAAAATTATGTCAACTGCAGGTTGAACACAGTCTCCATGGATTGTTGCCCCTACACTGGAGGTGTTTGTAGACTCTGCTTTCTCCTGCAGTTGATACTAGAGCTATATCATTCTGTGTGTTGTTTTGGGTTTTGCTTGTGAGCAATCTTGTAGATGCAGATTCACTTCTCTTGTAGACAAATTGCAAGCAGGAGTTTGAATTGGCATCATCCAGGTGAATACCGGAACTACCTCTTTTTATGCCCTCATCATTCTTTGAGTGCTCCATGCTGTGCTCCTCCTTTATCTGCCAGCAGGAGAGCTGGATGCATGCTATGAAGAGCTTAAATAACATTCTGAGATTGTTTCACTGGTAAGAGAGAGGAACATCAAGTGTTGGACCTGTCATGCTGAAAACCCTTGAGTAGTGCTTACAAGCGTCATCTGTAAAGCTGCACCAGAGTTTAAGGAACTCTGCAGCAGCAAGCCAAAAAAGCAGGTTTCAATCTGGCAGAAAGCCAGTGATGCATAGAGTGCTTTAATGGTTAAGGAGGTATACACCCTACAACTTCCTGAAAATTCAGTCCTTCATAATTGTGTTGAGAGCAGGAAAAAAACCCCAAACATTTTGGTTTATCTCTCTGTTATACCTGGAGATTCATTTAATCCAATGTCATCTTACAGCTGACTCTGTGAATATTAAAATTTTAAATGCTGGTGCCTGGTCCCGAAGTTCTGAAAAGGTGTTTGTCTCGCTGCCCACGGAATTAGAAGATCTCATACCAGAGGTCGAAGAATTTTATAAAAAGAATCACAGTGGTAGAAAACTCCATTGGCACCACCTCATGTCCAATGGAATTGTAAGTGTGTAGTTTTCGTTGTATCAGTCTTAATGACTTCACTCTCTGTGTATTTATAATAGTAAGAAAGCTTGTGATCCAGACTGGCTTATAGGTAAAATTTTCATCCTCTTCACAGATAACATTTAAGAACGAGGTTGGCCAGTATGACTTGGAGGTAACAACATTTCAGCTGGCTGTGCTGTTTGCGTGGAACCAAAGACCCAGAGAGAAGATCAGCTTTGAAAACCTTAAACTGGCAACTGAACTCCCTGATGCAGAACTTAGGAGGACTTTATGGGTATATCCCTTTCTCTTGAAACAGATTGCTTCTTGATTTGTGTACTCTGAAATACTGGATTAGTATTTTTAAAGCACTGTCTGCTAACACTTTGAAACTGAAATGTGAACGCCTTTCTTGGCAATTAATCAGTTGTAGTCCTGGCTCCTTGCACTGCTGCTGAGCACACACAGCCTTTACATTAACACATTCTTGCTACCCAGGGTTACTTCACAAGCTTTTGGAAACTGCAAGAATGTTTTACCATGTGCTGCCTAAAGCACAGAGTTAGGATTGTGTTTTGTCAAGTGGGTCTGGTCTAATTCTAAGAAGTTAGTGATACCTGGTACATACATGTTGCTTAAAAATATCTTCAGTGTTTGCTTTAGCAGACTTCTAATTATTTAGCTCATGAATAAAGAGAGAAATCGTGTAAGTCAGATTTAACACCACTTCTGTAGCCATGAGTTTGTGTATTTTATGACTTTGTATGATTTTGCTTATGCTAACCCGTTTCAGAAGGAGATTTGGTAAACTGTGTCCCCTCTCTGACTTTACTAGTTCCAAACAACGCTGTGTGGTTCCCTAACTACAGTCAGCACAGCAGTGAATTATGTTTGTAGAAAATAGTTGTTTCCATTTAGAAAGTCTGGTGTTTTATTTTCATTCTTTCTCCCCCTCCCCTTTTCTCTGTAGTCTCTTGTAGCATTTCCAAAGCTGAAACGTCAGGTTTTATTATACGAACCTCAAGTCAATTCACCCAAAGACTTTACAGAAGGAACCCTCTTCTCGGTGAACCAGGAGTTCAGTTTAATGTAAGATTATGTTTGAAAAGTAAGATAACAATGTACTGTTGTATAACTAAAGGAATTCACTTGACCTTTGTTCTTGGAAGTTTTCAAAATTAACGTAGACACATGCTTTGCTGCCCTGCCCTCACTTATTTTAGTAAGCTTCAAGTAGGTGATTGGACTAGATTACCTGCAGCAGCTCCTTCAGACAAATGTTTTTATAATTCTAATTTCTGTGAAATTAAATTTCTTACACACTTAGGGATGAGGTGCAAAATTGGGGGCTTTGCTGTGTTCCAGTTAGCTGTGTTCCAGTAAGTCCATAAAATTTCATGGAAGACAGCCTGTAATCAGAGCACTAGTGCTGTATTGATTATTACACACAGAGAATTTCAGAAACAGAGGTGATAAGTTAGAAAAAGGAAGTGAAACTGCTTAATAATATGGTGTGCTGTGAGGAGACTGGATTTTTTTTGTATGGGTCTCACCAGAGAGGAGTGTCTTTATTTGTGTAAGAATTGCAGTGCTCTTTTACTGGTGCTTTGAAATCCTTCGAGCACAAGATAACACAAGGAGAGAATACCCAAGTGGTACATACCACACTCAGAGTGGTTTATTGCTTCTGCCTGCCTTTACTGTCAATAACTATGATGAGAACTGGCTCCTTGCAAGGAACCTCAGGTTCTGTGCCTCATTCTAAGCAGCAGCTGGACATCTGGATCTGTGGAGAAGGAGATAAGTGATGAATCTGCTGTCCTGGGGCTTAGTTCATTGCCCAGAGCGATAATGCTTATTCCTGTCATCAAGATTCTGAGCTTTGGGAAGTGAGAGGATATGACAGAAGACACAGGCTGTAGAGGAAGTTTGTGGGTGACCGCTGAAGAATGCCATCAGCTTTCTTTGTTGCAATAGCTGGGTTTTGTCCCAGACAGTTCTTTCATGGAATATTAACTAGTCAAATTTCCTGAACTTTGTTGTAAAACCTTGCTCCAAAGAACCTTACATTTATATAACTAAATCAAAATATATTTTTCTGAAATTACATTGTTTCAGCTACTGGATTTACTTGTAATGCTAGGATTATTTAGGTTTCATTGTGCAGAGACATTGGCATTGAGTTTTGATCTGTCAGACAGCTCTTTCACTGCTGTAATGCTAATAACTATAAGTATCTGATCTGCTGTAATTTAAGTTTAACAGGAATTCTGTAACTGAAAGTATTTGGGGTTTTGGTTTGATTTTTGCTCACTTTCACAACTTTTTTCAGAAAAAACGCTAAAGTTCAGAAAAGGGGCAAGATAAATTTGATTGGTCGATTGCAACTTACTACAGAGAGAATGCGGGAAGAGGAGAACGAAGGAATAGTCCAGCTAAGAATATTACGAACCCAGGCAAGTAACCTGCCAGAGGAATACAAAATTCCCCTATTTCTTTTGTTGCCTTATCATTACTGTAATTTGTTATTGTTACATGCTGTCCACAGTTGGATGCTGATGTATGAAATGGGTGCCTTTGAATGCCATTAGAAGTCTCTTCCGCTATGTGGCTCTAGATCCTTGTGTATCCCTGATTTTGCATGTGTGTTGTACACTTGTGGTTACTGGCCTTGTGTTCTGAAGTACCAGGTCATGATCTTCAAAGCGGGCAAAGCAGATATTAAGCAAGTGGTGAAAGCATAACAGTGTGGTGTGGGCGACAGCAGCAGTTTGGTAAAGTTGACTGACACTGGCCACTGCTATGAATAAACAGCATTGTTGATATCTCTTGGGTGTGTATGAAGAGAGTAATCTTGGAGTGGGATCACACTATAGTAGCAGCACTATGACTTCTCCTTAGAGGAAGAGTTGAAAAGTGCATCTTAGCTGTACAAACTGCAGCTTCCTGCTCTGTAGTTGATAGTTGTTCAGTCAGCTATTCGTGTCAAATCTTTTGAGCTGACAGTTTAAGAAAAGTCTGAATTTTTTTCTGGCATCGGGGATCATTACCTATAATGGAGTGTCAAAAATCCCATTCTACCTTGAAGTTTCTGGTCTGTTCTATCAGTCAGGTTGGATTGCAGGTCATGCACATTGTGAGTTGTACCACCTGGTATAACATATGATGTGACCATTCTGGCAGCAGCAGGATTAATGCCTAGTTGTACTTACTAAATGAGTGAGATGTTCACAAGGTATATCACAAGTCACCTAGGAAATAGCAACTTCTGCTCAGGGAGTGAGTGAACATGTGGTTTTAGTGAGTAATTCACACTCGATACTGCTTACTGGATTTAACTGCTCCTTTGCCTGGAATTGTGTTATATCTCTTGCATCTTGCAAGTGCTTCATTCTTTTCCTTTAGCAACTTTGTAAAAGCAGTTCTATATAGGCTAAAAAATGCAGCAGATTTCTGATTTCTAAGGAAAAATACAGATTTCCCTGCTGTGTGCCTTACCAGGAGCCTCCTATTAATGCTGTGTTCATTTTGTCACTTCACCCAGGCATTTAAAAATAATTTTTCTTGTCCCCTGCCAGGAGGCTATCATCCAAATAATGAAGATGCGGAAGAAAATTACTAATGCCCAGCTTCAGACTGAACTGGTAGAAATATTGAAAAACATGTTCTTGCCACAAAAGAAAATGATAAAAGAGCAAATCGAATGGCTTATAGAGCACAAATATATCAGAAGAGACGAGTCAGATATCAACACCTTTATATACATGGCATAATTGGAGGACTCTGCGGGATGCTGAGAACATAAATGGAAGGGTGCTTGGACAGACAGCTGCAACAGCTTGTGCTGCAGAAGGACTTGTTTTGACTTTCGTTACATATTGAAATCCCTGCCTTACCTTACAGAGGACTATATTTTGCCAATCTCATTCAGCTAGCATGATGGCATTCCCTTCATGTTGCACACTTTTAACAGCATGCTGTTTTGTGGGAAACTTGCATTCATGAAGAGCCCATTGTGAACTCTTTAAAGTAGATTTTATTTACACCCACCAGGAAGAATACAGGTTTGGTTTTTAGATGACCAGTACTTGCACAAGGAAAAAATATTCAAATATTCATGCACTGAGGAACTGCTATTAGTTTTGTTTTGGGTTTGTTTTTTGTTTTGTTTGGTTTTGGTTTTGGGGTTGTTCTTTTTTTTAAATGCAATTAGGACTAGAAGTAGCACTTTCACTTTTGTGTTTTGGATCAACAGAGTAATGTGCTGTCCATCTCTGTTCCATTTCATGTAATAACATGTGAGAGACACAAACACAAGTGTCACAACTGATAAGTATTTGTTACAGTTAAAACCTGTTGACTAGCGCAGTGCTTCAATCTAGTAACTGGATTTTAATAATCGACACAATGAGCGACACAAAAGTAATTCCAAGTCATCGGTGATATTTTTCCCTGAGCAAGAGATCATTGTTTTTAAATTGTTTCCTGTAAACAAGTGGATATGTTGTTACCTTATTTGGACGGGTGATTTGCTACAATCCTTTTTGACAAGGTAAAAGTTTCTTGAATGATACTTCACTCTAAAAGCAGTTTTCATGGGTGGGTCTGCTATAGGAACAGAAATATTAAGTGTATTTCCATCTACATTTAATATTTATATTCTAAATGTTTCATTATGACTACATATATCAGGATGCATTAAAGAGTAATTTATGCACAGTTCCCGCAGAAAGAGAGTAACACTTGAAGATCCCTGTACTGTTTCCTCAGTGGTAACTTCTGTATACATGCAAGGTTAATCCAATTGGACTAGTCAACATCTTTATATGAAAAACAAACCCTCTGCTTTCTCTTTTGTAACTGGTAGGGTTATGTACTGGTAGGGAAATGTACTTCCAATGAAATGTACTTCCAATGAAAATGATAAAACGCTAAGGAAAAATACCTTGTTCAGTATATACAGAGAGAGTGCCAAACACACATCAGGAATCTCAACTTCTTAATGTTACCTCTTCCATTCTCCATCATCTGAAGTAGTCATTTGGCACTGCCCAACTCTCTGCTGTTCTGAAATGTCCCAGCATGTAATGGAGCGATACCATGAGTCATAGGAGCAGAGTGCCTGTCTTAGGACAAAGGTAAGTTGCGCTTTATTCAGTTCTGTATGAGTATTTCTTTTATAAATTACAAGTGTGTGAAATTATTTTTAATTAACCAGTTGAACTACAACATCTAAAGGCCTCATCTTCTTTGATGATGCAATGGGGAAGAGGATACAATTAATTTTAGTCAAAAAAGAAAGCCTTCCAGTAAGTAAGAGGAGGAGTTTTACTTTCACATGGTTACAGTAAAGTATGCAGTAGGAGTGGTTGAAAAGCAAACTCTCCAAGAATGGCTGTTTGCACCCTTAAGCAGGCTGTGTGCTCTGTTACTAATGTAAATGCCAGTGTGACTGCCTGAGAACAGTGTGTACTTGGACATCTGTTAGAGTAAGAAATTTTTGGTAGTGAAGGTTTCATGACCAAGAGATGGAGAAATCAAGGCCTGGCCAATTACAATTGATTGAAATCCTACGGCTTGTGTTTTATTGATACTCAAAAGTAGATGCTGTTTAAAAATATTGCATCTTTTATGTTGGCCCTGTGGTGTTGCAATTCAGAGTCAAAAGCAAGTGGTGCTCTGTGTAGTTAACCAATGAAACTATCTGAACATCAGAAAACAAAATTCTAATAAAAAAAAAACTTTGTGCTGCAAGACTTTCAGTCTTTGTAACTTAAAAGTAATAAATGCTTACTTGGGATAATTGGGGAGAACATGACAGTCTGAGCACACTCTTCAACATGAAAAATTCCAACCCTTAACCAGAGAACAGGTGTGAAATGGTCACATGGAAAGAGCTGCCAAGGGGATAATGCTAATTTTGAAGCCATTGGTTTAGGTTTGAGAGAGAAGTTTAAGAGACAGCATCTCAAACACAACTGTTTAGGAAGCTGGAATGTATGCAGAAAGGAAAAGGTTGCTAAAAGCTAAGGAGCTACACATTCTCTCAGCTAATAAATACAATACAACCTAATAGTTACCAAGACATTTCTCAAAACCTGGGATGGAAATAGAATTGGTAATGTGCCTATGACATGGTAATTTTTTCTTAAAGTATATACTAAAAATGGATGTCGGTTTTTTTATGAAATCTGAGACAGACACCAGCAGATTTGTTAAAAATGCAGAATCACGTTTAGCATCCTTCATCAGGTCACTTCACCAATATGCACTTAAAACTAGTATCACCTGGGGCACAGGGAGATACCTGGGGTAAGCTGTTCTTCTGGGGAGGCTAGAGTTCAGATCTAAATGAAAACTATTCTTCACTTGCAATATGGCAACAACGCACTTTTAAGGCTGCAATTTTTAGCTATGAATATATCTGTCCAAAGACCTAGCTTAAGGAGGTGCTGCATCTGAAAAACACGTTGCCACACACTGCCACGGTGAATAGCTAAGGAGCGAAATCTGGTGTAGAAGGGGCAGGGGGGAATCACTCTTAATGGGTTTAATTAAGAAATACTGTTAAATCTTTCTCTGTCCCAACAACTTGGTAAGAATCTGTTTCAATTCTGAAGTCTTCCATTTTCCTCTTTCCACAGTTGGTGTCCATAGCTTCTACTTTTACTCATTTATCTTTCATTTGTTACGACTGTAATGCAGTTACATTTCCAAATGACAATGTGACTTTCTCATTTTCATCTTTGTAAAATTAATATAAATGTTCTGAATGTTCACATCTTGCATTTATCTGCCTTGGGATGCCATTGTCCTGTAAAGTGCAAATTTTGAAAATACAATTGGCAAAAAGATTTGATAGTTTTACAGAAAGATTTGCTATCTCAAACTGTTTTCTATTTTCATCTAAATGACTGGGATGCTATCTTTGTAATTCTTTAAGGTCATATTTGTGAAATAAACAATACATGAAAGCTTTCCTGTCATACACACTATATGTAGTCTGGAGTGTTGAGCGAACACGAATTCCTGAGTTGTAATAACTATCTCCGTATGGTATTTACAATTTTGAATGTGTGCCACTACCAAGATAATAATGCTGTACAATTTTGAATGGTGGTAGTTTCTGTATGGCAGTCCAGCTGAACTATTTTGATGTACTGCTTAATTTTTGAATTTTATTTTTTAAGTTGTATAATTTATTTTCTTGCAAAATAAAAACTTAATTTAAAAGACTATTCATTTAGCAAGGTATTTTGATGTCTCACCCTACAAAATTTTAAAGCTGAATTCAGGTGCCCCTCCAAAAAATGCCACTGTATGAAATTTCTCAACATCTCTTATGATGAGAGTAACTCAAAACACAAAAGAGGAGATTTCCAATTCTTTTCTTGTTAAAAATTTTTATGTACCTAAGGTTATAGGTAGAGCTATTTAGTCTTCTGAATTCTGTTTGAACATGAGCTGTAGTCTTTCAGTTTATCAAAGCCTGCCATGCCAAAAGTGGCTGGGAATTGCCTGACTTATTTTATGGCATTTTTAAAAAAAGTTATGTCTCTGTGCAACTTACTGGGATGAACTTGGATTGGTGAATATTTTGGTCTCTGAAGTTATTTACAATGTGTGTCACTGCAAGTTACTGCTCTTGCCACCCAGACCTTCAGGTAGCTGATCCTGCAGTAAACTGATGGAAACAGTCACTTGCCCGAAGGAATGCTTTTAATGTCATGGCTTTTCTTCTCTGATTGTCCTTGCCTTTCAATGTGAATCTCTTTGAACATTTCAACTCCTTTCTTTAAGTGCACCAGCTAACATCAGTGTTTTGTGCTTTCTGGTACATGCAGAATTTAGAACTATTGGTATGGAATAAACCATTTTTGCCATTTTTGGCAATTTTGCAGAATTTAGAACTATTGGTATGGAATAAAGCCATTTTTGAGTGACTGCTCAGTACTGTGCATGGCAATTGGCCAACTGGCAGTTCTTGCAGGCAATTTTGGTGCCAGGTTGCCATTATTTCCAAACTTTTTTCCTTCTGTTAGGGCAGTATATAGTCTTTCACAGTGGTTTTTCGAAAGAAGTTGTTCTCTAGAGGCCAGTTATCACAGGAGGTCCTTGGCTGAATCAACTCCTACCCCTGTAAATTGATCAATTTAGGTAGAATCATTGACCTAAACACAAAAGGCTAAACCCGGTTCATTCTGATAAAGTAAGAATGTGACTTTATTTTCTTCTTTGCTTTACCTGTCAACATAGAATCATAGAATTGTTTAGGCTGGAAAAGACCCTGGAGTCCAACCATTAACCCAGCACTGACAAGTGCACCACTAAGCTATGTCCCTAAGTGCCACATGTACATGTTTTAACTATGTCCAGGGTTGGTGACTCACTCACTTCCCTGTTTTACTGCTTGACAACCCTTTCCATGAAAAAAGTTTTCTTAATATCCAATCTAAACCTTCCCTGGCACAACTTGAGGCCATTTTTTTGTTACTTGGTAGAAGAGACCAACCCCACCACCCTTGGCTACAACTTCCTTTCAGGTAGAGTGATGAGCCCTTGAGCCTCCTTTTCTCCAGGTTAAATAACCCCAGGTCCCTCAGCTCCTCCTCACAGGACTTGTACTCTTGCTCCACTCCCTGGATGTCTCAACATCTCTAGCTAGACATGGTGCCTGGCATTTGATCCTCATTTATTTTAGTGATGGAGATCTACTACAGAAATTCAGTTGGATACTGCACTTCAGCTCCTGCACGCGACCTGAAACGCCTGTCAGAAAGAACAGCTGGAGGCACAAACGCAGCTGCTGCTTCCTTCTGCATGGCCAAAGCAAATACCACCTGCTGAGCTAAGGAAGAGCAGCACAGTGTGACTTTTTAATAGTGATTGACTGGACACCAAAAATGAGTGCAATTAGTACATTATAGGCATTCTTGGTGAGAAGAGATGCTGAAAAAATTAAAGAATGTTAGTCCCAGTGCATTAGCAGGTTATATCCCTGAAAAATAGCTTTACACTGCAGGAGTAAAGGTAGAGTTAAAGAAGGGCTTTCTGGTTTCTGTTCTACATATTTTTGGCATTCCTCATTTCTGAAAAATATCCTCATCCAACCTGGATGTTTTTGCTATATGCTACATATATATTTTCAGAGTAAAACCTTCAGTTCTTCCTGAGACAGTATTTGTCAGTTCCTATGTTATCTCTGCGTTGAACTTGAAAACACTGTCTCTAAATCAAAGGTCTAGACTAGACCACCTTAGAACATCAGCTACCGAGAGTCAAGGAAGTGAAGGAGTACAAATGCTTCCCTCACCAGTGCCTGTCCCAGTCAGCCTCTTGCTGCACATCTGGAGAATATTTGGATATATATGGCAAGCAAGAAGTATTTTACTTTTGAGAGCAAAGACAAAGTGAAATCCTCTCTCATAGGGAAATAATGAGATGCAGAACAGAAAATTAACTGAAGTAGTTTTGACAAATATTCTACTATGTGAAGATCAAATAATTTTAAAAAAAGTCAAGGTAGCAAATGGATGTTAACAAGTTGTTGTAATACTCTTGTTTTCTAGGTGCTATATCCAAAGCTTGGTTCTCACAGGTTTTTTCTAGCTTGTGATACAAGCGGTTGCAAAGGTGCAAGTAAGTAAACGCTGCTTTATGTGACTGGTAGACAGCTATGGGGAAAGCATTTGGTTGTGGGTTATTTTAACAGTATGCTATGCTAACTCCTTCAGGGGTTACAAAAGTGGTTGAGGAGGAGAGACTGGTCAGAAACAAACACACAGTTGCTTGTCCTAGACTAGAGAACCAGGTTTCTCGTGGCCTAGCTCTGTGCACGCTGGAGAGACTGGGTAAAAAGAGGCACTCTCAGGCAGGCAAACAGCTGTAGAGTTGTAGTGCTGGCCTTCGCCTAGAAATCGAGGTTGAGACAAGAGAGTGTGAGGAGAGAAAGCACAGTGCAGAAAAGACCGTGGAACTGGGACAGGGATCCTGAGACTCGGCTGGGGTTGAGCTGGCATCAGTCGTTCTGTGAAGGCCTGGACCGTTCTCGGCCAGGTTTGAATGCTGAGGTTACAGTGTTAGGGGTTTATGCCTTGGCCAGGCAGGAAGGGGTTTAGGGGGAGTTAAGTTGCTGACTCTTCTGAAAACAGCACGAAGCTGTAGCACAAGGGCACGCCAGACACAAAGCGTCCCGGCCTCAGCAACACTCGGCGCTTTCATCCCCACCCACCTTATCGTGGGCAGCAGGATGTTTCCGATACGGATTAAATGTCCTCGGCTCAGGTCAGTTTAACCTGCAGCGTGGCAGGCGGGGCCCCGGCCCGAGGAGGGGCGGTGCGCACCCTCTGTGCCGGAGGGGACACACCTCCGGGGGCTGGCTCTTGTTCCGCAAGGATCTTCCACGCTGTCTCCGTACGCTTCGCTACCGGTGGTTTTCCTTCTCGGGCAGCATCCCAGGCTGTCCGCCCCGCGCACCCCCTGCCCCGCCTGGCCCCCGAGCGGCAGCACCGCCGGCGAGAGGAACGCGCCTGGCGCTGCCAGCAGAATCCATTCGGTTGGAGAAGACCGCCGGGAGCATCGAGTCCAACGCGCGGCCGAACACCAGCGTGTCAACCAGACCGCGGCACTGAGTGCCACGCCCGCTCCTTCTTTAAACACCTGCAGGGACGGTGGGCAGCGCACCCCGGTGTCTGACCCTTCCCGTGAACACATTCCTCCCGGTGCCAACGGGGATCCCT
>VXBR01003140.1:715813-752773 GCA_013400215.1 Cisticola juncidis | reverse complement strand
CACCCCTGCGAAACCCCCCGCCCCTAAGGCAGCCGAGCGCAGGGAGCGGGACCCGGGCCGCGTAGGGGTTGAAGGGTGAAGCCACTGGTGGGTGAAGGGCGGCCTCTCCTGTCCCCGCAGCCCCGGGCCCCGCACTAAGGCCGGCGGGACCTTTATCCGCGATCCTCAGCGCGGCTTTTTCCACTGTCAGCGCCGGGAGTGCCGCGGATGCCGAGCCCCGTCCGGCCTCCGCAGCAGCCATTGGGATGTCCCAGCCGGGACAGGGCCAGCAGTCGGGTTGGAGTCGTCTAATTAAGCAGTGTGAAGATATAAAACTGCGCCTGTAGGTGCTGTTTCTCAGCTGGGGGTGGGATGCTGCTGCCCACGACACCTGTGTGCCTGGCAGCGCTGCTGGCACTGTTGGATGCAGGGGCTGGCCGTGCCTGCCTTCTCCGGGGCGCTGCCGTCCCACACGGCGGCAGGGAGCTGTGCTGGGCAGGAAAGGAGGGCAGGTGGATCGCATCCGAATTGCCATATGCAAGCTGAAGGTTGCACTTTACCAGCTGCCGAAGTGGGGCCTTCCTTCCTTCCTCCCTTCCCATGAACACTCCTAGCAGGCGCCAGTTGCACTTGGTAAACAGTTGTCTGGTTTGTCAAGTTTAAATTTCAGGCCTTTGCAGTAAGGGTAATTTTTTTTTTTTGTAGTATAGGTATTTATTTTGTTAGGCAGTGGGTTTTCTTTGGCTTGGTTTAGCTTTGGTTTTTTGATACTAACCCTTGAAAGCACTGCTATTAAAGCCTTGTAAGGGACATAATTATTTTTCAGGGAAAGTTTGTAACTTTCTGCTGGGTATTATAACCTGAGCTGGGGAAAAAAACAGACAAACCAAAATCCCCAACCCCCTAAACAAAACAAAAATCAAACAACTAATTCAAAACAGTAAAAATAATCAGGCTGGTTTTTGTTGAAGGTTTTCAAATGAAGAGGAGAAAGAGGGAAAATTTTTATATTGCAGGCACAGCCAGAAGGCATTTTCTTGCCTTTATAATTTATAAAACTGATGGTGGTTTTTTTGTGTCCTTAAGCAGTTGTTTTTAATTAGTATTTATTTAGCTCTAATTCAGTAGTGGCCAGAAGTTTCCAGTGTGCTGAAATGGCTAAAGAAAGTGGTTTAAATCACTAACGGAAAGATCATTCTTTAATATATTAAACAATACCTACAGATATAATTTTGTATCTTTGCACTGCTTAATTGAATGAAGCTACTGGCTAATGAATTAGACTGCTCAGATAATCCCATTTTGGTTTATTATTCTATTTTATTGTTTATTATATGTTTATTGTTTTATTACTGGTGTGACATTCTAAATTAGTTATCTTCATTTTTATTCATGAAACACCAAGGGAATGGAAGCTGTAGGTGCAAACTGCCACTGTTTAAAAAGCAGAGTTAACGATAGGAATGAATGAAGCAAAGTCCAGGGAAGCAGACAGAGGGACTAGTAAACTTTTCCAAGATTACACCACTCACCCCTGGCTTAGACATATGCTATAGGTCTATATAGCAGACTGGGACAAAATGCATTGAGTGTTGTTTTTGAAGGAGTATTTGTTTATTTTTCAGAAAACATTTTATCACAGATGTTATGGTGAGACTGTACTAGACTGCACTTCTTGTAAAAGGCATGTTATGATTTTTTCATATTTTTCAGTGTTTCTTAGATACTAATTTTTGAAATAGTGACTTCTATGAAAATGGGTACATTACTGAAACATCATGGCTTTGGCTTTCTTGATATGAGATTCTAAGGACTTTCTTATTTTCAGGCTCTGAAGTGTACAAGCCGTGGCTACGCATCGCAGCGCACTTTAAATGTAAGTGTAAGGCACTGTCTGACTAATAAATTGCTATTTTAGATTTGTTTGTTAATCACTGACATTTTAAAGGAAATAACTACAAAAAACTCCTTTAAAGACAATGTCACTTGTGCCCAAGCCACATTTTACTGCAGAATCTGAAATAAAAGTCAGATTGCCATTTTTATTTTGATTTGCTAAGTGCGGGACAAAATTAGAAGTGTGTCAGCTGGCATAAGCTTTATGTAGCTACCAGAATGGGAAAAGACAGCTGATATCAACTGATCCCTTGGAAATTATCTGTGTTATCCTGAAACTTGTTGTTACAACATAAAAGATGAGGACAAGTGTGTTACTATCAGTTAAGTCAATCGTGATAAAGGGGTTACAGTAACAGACAACCCTTCTTATTTTTCAGCAAGTACCATTTTTGTTGATTTTTTTCTAGTGTTTTCTATCTTTTCCTCTCTAAATAAAAGAAGCCCTGATGACCAAGTTCCTGTAAAGCTTTGTGGTTAACTTTCACTGAAATCAGTACAGCTGGAAGCAATCATTGCTGCTTCTTGACAGCTGTCAGAGCAGCCAGAGGTCTGACGTGTGCACCTTTTTGGTGCCAGATTCTCATGTTGCTCTCACAGGGTTGTTAGGTGCACATCTGGATGTAGCACTAAAGGTGAGAGGCAAAAGAAGAGTCAATTGTTTCGACTACTAGCATAGGGCTGAATGTCATACCATGTCTTAAACTGCTGCTTACACATTCTGCTGGCATCTGGGCTTTTGAATATATCCAGGGGTGGAGACTTTACAACCACTCTAGGTAACCTGTGCCAGAGTTCAGTCACATTCCCAGTGGTGAGGTGTTTTCTGATGTCCAGTGGGAATTCCCCTGTATCCATTTGTGCCCACTGTTCCTGTCACTGGGCACCACTGAAGAGAGTTTGACTCTACCTTCCTTTCACCCTTCCTTCCAGTATTAATGTTCATGGTGAGGCACTGCTGTTGAAGCTCTCTGTGGCACTACAACCCTCTGGTGTTTCAGCCACTCCTCTCAGTTTGGTGTCACCAGACCAGCAAACCTGCTGAGGGTGCACCAGTTCATTAATGAAGGTGTTACACAGGACTGGGCCAGTCCTGGGCCCTGGGGTGCATCACTTGTAACTGGCCTCCAATCAGATTTGCAGCACTATCACCACCCCCAGCCTGACCATTCAGCCCTTTTCTATCCACCTCACTGTCTGCCTGTCTAGCCCATACTTTGATGGGAGGCAGGGGTGAAAGTCTCACTGTAGTCCAGGTAGACAATGTCTGCTCTCCTCTGTCAAACCAGTCACTTGACTGTGGAAGACTGGCAGTTTGTCTGAGCACGGCTTCCCCTTCTTGAATCTGTGCTGATGACTCCTGATGATTTTCTTGTTCATGTAAATGTCTTTTTAGGATTAGTTGTTTGATCACCTTTCCAGGGATTAAGGTGGGTCTGACTGACCTGTAATTCCCTGGGTCCTCATTCTTACCCATCTTGAGGATTGGTTTTTCTCCTTGGGCCCCACTCATCATTGCTGTGACCATTCCAATAGTATTTAAAGTGACCTTAAAAAGTCACCTGCCAACTCCCACAGAAGTCATGGGGCATTTGATCAGGACCCATGGATTTGTGTAGGTCCAGTTTGCCCTGACTTGTTCCTTCCACCAAGTGTGCATCTTCCTTGTTCCACTATTCCCCCAGTCTCTGGGGCCTGGGATTCCTGAAGGCTGGCCTTAGGCCTCCTGAAGAAGGCCATTAGTGCTTCAGCCCTGTCCTTTGTCACCTTGTCCCCTGCCCAAATCAGCAGCAGGTCCGTATCTTCCTTGCTTCTTGGGTGCTCATGGAAGCCCTTCCTGTTGCCTTTGACACCCCTTGCCAGATTCACTTCTTGGCTTGCATAACCTCATCCCTGCATGCTCAGACTGTGTGCCAGATTCTCTGTCCCCATTTCCATCTCCTGTATGGTTCATTTTTGTGTGAGTTTTGGTGTCCATCCTGGCATTTCTACCCAACTTACTGCTTGTTGGATTGCACTGGAGCTCGGAGAGGGTAATCTTTGAACATCCACCAACTTTCTTTGATACCCCTTTGCTCCAGGATGTTCAAGTTTCTTGTAAAAACCATCAATTCCAAGGCTGAGTTCAATGTGCTCCACCTGTTCTGTCCCATAACGCTCAAGGCCTCTCCTCTCCCCCTTTGCCTTGTCTTCTTGACCTGTTCTTCCTGGAGAGCCCTTATCCCTGCACGGCAGTGCTCCAGCCATGTGAGCCATCTCACCACAGCTCTGATCCTCAGGTTCTGTGCTGCAGCTGCACACCCATCTCCTTATGTTTACTCTCCATGCTGCATGCATTAATAAAGATTTTAGTGCTCCCAAACATTTGCAGGATGAAAGAGAAGCTGTGACATCAATGAAATAATAAGTAGATATATTTAAAAATACTGGGATATGTGTGCAATTGTGAGAGAGATTGTGACTCGTACTCTGTTCCTGTGCACTTAGGAGGTGGTGATAGTAAGTGCTGTAAGGACACCTATTGGATCTTTCCAAGGATCTCTTTCATCACTGCCAGCCAATAAACTTGGTTCCATTGCAATTAAGGGAGCAATTGACAGAGCAGGTATGTACACACTTTTTTTTTTTCCTGTGACAAAGAAAACCTCAAGTGGCTCAGTGGCTTGGTAATGAAAAAACCCTGCAACGTCCTGGGTTTTTTGCTCCTGTGGCATTTTTAAGTCTATCTACAAAAGCCATTTAAATAAAGTTGACTGTCAGGCTTTGCTTCAATCTGAATTAAGTGCTACTTCTAGGAGCAGAATGTAGCCTGGGGGTATCTGTGCTAGACCAAATGTAATTGAACATGGTAGTTGTTTTTGTGGGATGGGTTTTTATGACCTGTAAGCTGATGCAAAGGCTACTTGCTGCTGAGACCAGTGGGCTTTCCTTTGCCTGCACGCTTTTTATGTGGGCACATGTACTTGAAGGAAATCCATCCTTTTGATGGATTCAGTCTAGCAAAAAAAAAATTTTTAGGGGAGAGGAGGGTTAATACTACAGGAATTTGGACCCCAGGGCCGTTGCAAGAGATGCAGCAGGAGAGCAGACCTCTTCTCTTTGGTGGCAGCTTGCTGTGGCCTTGGCTTGCCCTTGCTAAACAAACAAAACTGAATCAAAACAACTTTGTTTTGTAGGAATCCCTGCAGAAGAAGTGAAAGAGGCCTATATGGGCAATGTCCTGCAGGCTGGACAAGGACAAGCTCCAGCAAGACAAGCAGTCTTGGGTGCAGGTATTCCTTCTCTTGACCCTGGGGTTTTCTGTCTTTACATAGCTGGAATCTGTTGGTCTGTGGATTAAAGCAGAGTGGTGGGCAGCCCTTTGCAGGACAGTCCGTGGATGCTTTTTCCCCTGTGATGGGCAAAGGGTGCATGTTGCACTCATGCAAGTGGCATGTTACTTTCTACAGTGTTTGCAGAACCTGGAGAGGACAGGACTGGAGACCAGGCTGGTAATTCCACAGTACTTTACATCAGTGATGGATGCTGCTCTGAATCTTTCACAAAACAGACTTTTTTTTTTCTTGAGTATATAATTACTCTTAATTCTTACTGGATAAGGAGTCAGTGAGTTTCCTTCAGCTATGAGTATGTACAACTCATCTTCCTGTGGAGTCTGGAGCTGACACTGGAAGGATTTACTGTATAATGTTAGCTGTAATGTGAAAGTTATTGGGGTGCAGAGATCATTCTCCCTTTTTCTGTTTGGGTGGAATTCCATACCTTAGCATGTGTCTAGGAAAGTCTGTAAGTCAGGGGGAAACTGTGTACTTTCTTGGATCTGTTCCTGTACCTTTCTGAAGGAGAAGGAACTACTTCCAGGTTAGGCAAAGTGATAAATACAGCCTTTTTCTTTCACTGAATTATATAGTGTCTTGAGTCAGAAAGGACTTTAAAGATCTTGTTCCAACCCCCCTGCTGTGGGCAAGGACACCCTCCATTAGACCAGGGTGCTCAGAGCCCTGTCCAACCTTGCCTGGGGTCTGTCTTGTTACTAGTTGCTAAATTCTGCACCTTATTTATGCTTTTTCAGCCATGGATGCTCCTTAGAGGCAGGGATCAGGGTTTGGGAACAGGAACGTTTCTGGAGTCCCTTCCTTGATCTTCGATTTCCTTGTTTCCTCCTTATCACAAGTCAGTTGTTGGAAGGGGAGAAGCAACAGGGGTCTCCAAGAACGATGGTAACTATGGATCAGGGTAGATAAATTGCCCTGGCAAGCTAAATAGTGCAAGCTGGGCATCCTGGGCTTAGATAAGAAAATGCATGCCTTATGAAATATTGCTGAAACACCACTAAAATACTAAAGTCTGCCCTTCAAATAACAGCTGTACAAACAACTTCTTTGACTCAGGTCTGCCAATCGCCACTCCTACCACAACTGTCAATAAAGTCTGTGCTTCAGGAATGAAATCAATCATGATGGCAGCACAAAGCCTGATGTGTGGGAGTCAGGTATGTGGATTTTGTGCTGTTCTGTGGAAAAAACACACAATTCATGTTGTAGAGCCTGTCCTACCAATGACTGTGCTCTTTGATTTGAGATTGTGTTTTGGCTTGGGGTAATAAAAACTAATTAGCAAGGGTTTGTTTTGTTTTGTTTATGCAACTCTAATTTTATAGTCATTTAAGTATGTTTGAGTTCAAAACAGAAAAGAAAGTAAATACAATAGTTGGAAAATTCAAACATGTTTTTAGAGCTGAGAAAAAAAGGTGGACTATTTGGGGGGTATTTACATCATCTCTCTACTGCTCTACCCCCACCCCACCTACCAGTCCAGCCCCAAAATATAATTAAGGGAATTTTCAAGCTTTCAGTTTTGAAGAGGTGAAGAAATTTTTATTGACTGTTTTTGGCAACTTGACTTTCAGACAGTGTTAACATTTAAATGAATTAAATGCACATATTCCAGCAATGTTGTTTCCAAGTACACTAAAGATCTTTCGGGCTTTTTTTACTGTTTTTAGAAGAAATGGAATTTATTGCTGCTAAACAAGCTTTTTTATTAAAGCACTTGATGAAGGAGAATTGCTCATCTCTGTCAACTTTCTTACAAGATTTTCTATACAATAAGGAAAAGTTTTGTCACTTGATGGAGGACAGGAGAATACATCATTTTCAGTAAGCCATTAAATGCTGTGCAGCAAAGAATGTGGGAGAAGTGTGAATGTGAAGAAAGACATTTCTGTTTTGTTTTTAATTCCACATGCAGACTATTTTGGCAACAACTTTGATTCTCTGAAGTGAAAAGATCATCAGTTCAATTATATATTTTTTGGCTTTTAAAGTGGCTCATAAGTGAGGAATACTTTCGTGTATGTGTTTAGAACAAAAGTAAAGTATTTAAGTTTTGATGTCCCTTCTGTGGAAATTGCAGTGTAACTGGAGTTAAGCAACTGCTTTACTGCTTTGGCCTTGCTCTGCAGAAAACAGCACTTTGTCTGGGCCCTGCTGAAATTGATGGAATTCTTGTCACAGACTTTGAACCAGGCCCAGCACGTCTTTGTAAACAGCTACATTTGGATTTAGTCATTTATATCCAATGACTTCATGAGAGTGGTTGTGCCTTTGGTTGGTTTGACAGATGTAGGCCATGAGCTCTGAATAGAACTGGAGTTTTCAGCTGAATTAATCATACAAGCTGTGCTGCCAGTCTCAGCAAAAGCAGAGT
Source organism: Cisticola juncidis (assembly GCA_013400215.1). Taxonomy (NCBI): domain Eukaryota; kingdom Metazoa; phylum Chordata; class Aves; order Passeriformes; family Cisticolidae; genus Cisticola; species Cisticola juncidis. Next base: position 745,189 of record VXBR01003140.1, on the reverse strand, counting down.
CTCAGCCAGTTATTAGTCTCTTAGAGTTATAAATTATGGGGGGGTTGGTATAGGTTTGTTTTTCCTGGCTGTGGGCTGTGAGGTATCTGTGGTATGACAGTGATGGTTCCCAGTGGCTGGAGTCAGTGTACACCATTATATAAATAATTGTATTGGCTCTCTCTCCAGGTCTTTCTCTTATGGAATTGAAATGCCAGGAACTCTTGTTCCTCTGATCTACTGCTGCTTCTCCCATATCTCCACTGCCTTTCCAATTTATCTGTCTTTTCAATAGTTTTGTCTCCAGCCTTCTTTCTTTTCTTTATTACTTTACGTCTTGTTTCTGCCAGGGTGGATTAACCATCTTCAGTTGTTCCTGTTGTTTGCTTTCTAAATGCTTTAAAGTGCTTTCTTCCACTTTCTTTAAGATTCCTCAGAAATATGTGCCCATGCTTAAGGTTTTACTAATATTGTTCCTTCTAGAAGTCATGGAGATCACACTGCATGATTACTGATTTTATCTTGTTTCCTTTGGGCAGGATGTCATGGTTGCTGGTGGAATGGAGAGCATGTCTAATGTTCCCTACACGATGAGCAGAGGGGCAACACCTTATGGAGGAGTAAAGCTGGAAGACCTGATAGTAAAAGATGGGCTGACAGATGCTTACAACCATATCCATATGGTAAATATTCCTGCACAGTGCTCAAGTATCAACCATAGATAGACCTGATGCAGACTGAAGAGCTTGCTTATAGTTGTGAAACTGCTTCATCTAGCAAGCCTGGAAATGAGGAGGAAAATGTCTCCCATTTCCAGGTTTCCTGCAGTAGCTGTAATGGAGGAACTGGACAGACCAACATAGCCCAGCAGTTTGTGTGTTAGTAATTAACCTGGCTCTGCAGTCTGAATAGCCTAAAGCAAGCATTAAGACAAGAATGAATTCTGCTGCTGATGAGTTGCTGTAGTTCCATCTGAGGGAGGAAGGGAGTAATCAAGTTTCTTGGTGTCTTTGAGGGTACCTGCTCTGTTGGATCCAGCAGTCCCGTATTTTTCCCTCCCCCGGAGTAGATATCTCCTATCTCCTGTGGGAGGGTTTGAGTCAGCTGGTGTGCTTACTCATCAGCAGGGTAACTTAAATGGGACAAACAAGGGCAAACTTGGGCTGGGTTTGGAAAACAACTGATTCAAAGAGAGTCAGGAGCAACCACCAGGGAAGAAAAGTTTGAAAAGAGAACAGCTACTTCAGCTTGTGAATACTTCTGACCTTTACCAGGGGTAATTCACAGCTCTAGGGCATTATTGATTGATTGATCAGTTGGTGTTCTTGCTGAGATACAGGAAAACATGTAATGAAGAATATTTACTGTGATCCATAGATGTGATACAGACCTCACTTGTGTATGATTTATTGTTGCACTGTAGTGCTTAAGCTAAGTAGGAATGTTAAAATTCATTCCCACACTTAGCTAAAATGGATTTTGATTGTGACAGTTTTATAGGAATCTGAAGTGTGGCTTTGATGTGGCTCTCAGGCGAGAGCAGTTGGTTACAATACACGAAGTTTTAATAGACTGGGACAGTATGTTGGAACCTTTTCTGTCATATAGCGGATGTAGGTTGTTCAGAAAGCCTTACCAGTGTGTGAGAACATGCAAGAAAGTGCATGGGATGGCTTTAGAAGCTTAGTCTTGTCTGTGTTTTGGCAGTAGCCTAAGTTGCTGATGCTTTGAAGTTTGAAGACTTCAAATTCATTAATTGCACAGAAGTGAACTTGCTTATTTGAAGAATTGGAGGGACACAACACTAAAGGGTTTTGTGTGATTTATTGATTTTTCTGATTAAATGAGGGGTGGAACAAAACCTCTTCAAGGGCAAATCTTTCCAATTGACTAAATGATTTTTTTAAAAAAAATTGTTATTAGATACTTAGTGTTGATAAAGAATTGTGAGTGTATAATTACAGTCATGATTTGCCTATATATAAAATGTTTTGGTTGCTTCATTCTACTTATTTAATTCTGGCTATTATAAAAAAGGGATACATACATACTGTTTCTGCAGTTTTTAGGGATTCTGAAGGCTAAGTAAGCCCTGTGTGTTGACCTGTTCTTGTAATCTTTGTAATAGGCAAGGTAATAATGGAGTGAAAACACTAGGAAAAGGATGTGAACATGTGGTTCTGTAGCTGAACAATGGTCTTCAGTCTCTGAAGATGTCAGCCCTAAGCACTTTAAAATTTAGTCTTGCATGCAGTTTTTTAATTGGAGAGAAAAAAAAGCCTTGTAAACAAAGTTCCTCTATGACTTTGATAATCTGGATTCAGAAAACATTTGCTAAATCTGACCATTATATTTCAAAATCAAAAGTTACAATTTGTTCATGACCGTGTAAATCAGAAATGGACACTTAATATTAGCCACATTCAGTTCTGGAACTCTGCTAGTCAAGATTTTGTCACTTGTAGTTGTGCTTTGCATCTTCAGGAATACAAAACTTAACAGGCCTGGTTTTCTCCAAGGGCAACTGTGCTGAGAACACTGCAAAGAAGTTCACTATTTCCAGAGAGGAGCAAGACACTTATGCCATAGGCTCTTACACCAAGAGCAAAACAGCCTGGGACTCAGGAGTACTGAAAAATGAAATAGTTCCTGTCACTATTACAAAAAAAGGTATTGTGGAAAGGTGTGATGAGATGAATTCTGTTTCTCATAGAAAGCTGGAACATTGTCTATGTTCAGTGCAAATTGTGTTGTTTAAACATGCAAATGTCAGGAACATTAATTTTGATCACCTAAGAATTTTCTGTTAGTTAGACTTTCTGATGAACAGCAGTCAGTGACCTGTCATCTGGTTTTTGGTTTTCAATTTTTCTTTAATGTTACACACCATATCTACTTTTTTGTCTAAGTGAAAGGCTAGCTATTGAATTTAGTTATGGCTTAAGGACATCTATTTGTATCTATTTGTTTTAATTTACATTAAAGATATACTCTATGTCCTTTTTGTTCGGCCACTGGGAAGTATAAATGGATTTGCTGTAAATAAATTTGATTAAGGAATAACTTTTTTCAGTTTATCTAAGCACATTTCTTGATGCACATTTTACATGCATTTGCACTTTTAAAATAAGTTATTTATATAAGGCAGTATTTAGTCAACTGTTCTACAAAATACTAAACCAAATCTGAATTTCAGGGAAGCCAGATACAGAAGTGACAGAAGATGAAGAATACAAACGTGTTGATTTCAGTAAAGTTCCAAAGCTGAGAGCTGTTTTCCAAAAAGAAAATGGTAAATATCATTAAAAGAACTGCTTAATTTTCTGCCAAGTGCAAGGATGCTTTGTCAGGGTGGAGAGTACTGTTCACAAGAGTCAGTGAACAGCAAGAGTCCCTTTATTTTTAAATGTCTCCTGAGATAAAGAAATATGCTGCACAACAGCGTGAACTGACTTGGATTAAAAGATAGTCCAGGAACCTTAAACCAGTGAACACCTCTTTTTGGAACACTTACCTTAAAAAGAGTGACAGAAGGGTTTCAGTTTTGCTGTTGGCTTGGTCTCTGCCAAGTGTAAACTCTTGTTGCTGTGGAGCTGGAGTGGCTTTACAGAGTTGCCATTGCTTCCTGAATCTGTAATTGGTAACTCTTCCTGGCTAACTGAAAGCTGCCCCTCATTCACAACCCTTCCTGAGCTGGAATTCTGTGAAAATGCCAGCAGTGCTGCTGCCATGGATGGCATGATCTAAACTGGCACTGGGATAAGGATACAAATACCTGTGGGTGCGTGTGTTTCATCAAATAGATATGAAAAACCAACTCACTTTTAGTTAACTCAGCGCAACAAGTTTCACCAAATGATTGAGACTTCATCATCCATGAACTCAGGGAAAAACAGTCCTTAACAGGATATGTGTGAGTTGTTTTGCATAACACTTTCACCTCTGTCTAAGGAGTGTTTTACCTTTTCTAGGAACAATCACAGCTGCTAATGCCAGCACTCTGAATGATGGAGCAGCTGCTTTGGTGCTGATGACTACAGAGGCGGCCAAGAGACTGAAAGCCAAACCTTTGGCACGGATAGTAGGTATGATCTTTCTTACCTCTAGGGGAGTCCTAGAAAATACTCCCACAGAGTGCTCTGACTGGGAATCCTGTTTGGCTGGTTAGCTGGCATTATGGCTGCATCTTCCCAGTGCAGTCCTTGAAATTTCAAGTATCGTACCAGCAGACTTTTGTCCATAAACAGAATTTTCTATATATAATAATAATAATAAAAATCTGAAAATATTATTGTTTGGCTTACTAAGGGCACTACAGTTTGGATGCATCAATTTCACAGACCATGGTATTCAGAATTTTTCTATCTTGGCACCATTTTTTGCTTGCATGAAAGAAAATCATGTATGGTAAAGATACAAGGTCTTTCAACACCTTTTCTGATTTTTTTTTCTTTTTTTCAGCTTTTGCAGATGCTGCTGTCGATCCTATTGACTTTCCAATTGCACCTGCATATGCTGTTCCCAAGGTAAGAATAAAACTGAGTGGATTTTGGAAAAAAAGAACAAACTTCCCTAGCATTCCACTGTTGCTTCATACCCTCTCAGTGGGTCTTCTTGAATTAGAACTGAAATTATAATGATGTAATAAATACAAAGAACAGATGTTTTACAGAGGATCAAGGCTAGAATGCAGATCTTGAGACTTAAAAAAATTCTCATACCTATTTTGAAAGAGAATATTGTTCTGTATTGCTTTTAGCAACTTTGGATATGTTTACACCTTTGAAGTTTTGCAGCTTGTATGGCAAGAAGGCAAAATGTGGTTGTACAAAGATAGACTGAAGAGAAGTGTATGGTGTGAGGCAGGGCTGTGTCAGTTTAAATGGACTCACTGCAGCAGCGGTTTCAGTGTTGTGTGATGGAAATGGATCCTTGGCATGGGCTCTCCATTCCTTCTTTGGTGAAAACTCAAGTTTGTGGTTCAGTCCCTCGGTTTTGCTTTTTCCCATCTGACAAAGAGGTTCCTAAATGTGAATTTGTGAATCAAAGTATGGGCACCCTGAGTCATTGACTTCAAAATAGACCTACTATTTCTATAACTAGTTTCCTAATTTTTCCGTAGTAGTAATTATTTTGTATTATTTCTAGATTCTAAGTGAGACAGGCCTAAAAAAAGAAGATATTGCAATGTGGGAAATTAACGAAGCATTCAGTGTTGTGGTGCTGGCCAACATTAAAATGCTGGGCATTGATCCACAGAAAGTAAATATTAATGGAGGCGCAGTCTCTCTTGGACATCCAATAGGGTAAGCAAAATAGGCTCTGGGTTTTGCTCTGCACAGAGGCGTTGTCTTCTAGGTAAGCAAATTTTAAGCAAATAAGAGTATGTTTGAATTTAATTGTTATTATTGATTTGGTTGTGGGAGATTTGTTCCCTTCTTTGAAAGAGCTTTGCGGCATGTAGATGTACTCTGTAATACACAGGCTGACATGAAGTGATGTCACTTTTTCCCAAAGAAACTTTAACTATACAAAAACTCCATGTTTAAGAACCTTTGTGTTTTATTCCTCTCTAACTCCAGTACTTAATCTGTATCACACAGAACTGCAGACAAAAGGATTGTTTCAGATTTTTTGTTGGTACTACATTCTGCTGAGTGCCCTGTGGCAGTTGGCAGAAGATAGTACCAACAAAAAAATTCAGAATTTCCTTTAAAATAATCTACGTTCTTTTGTTTTTCTTGTATTTAGAATGTCTGGAGCAAGAATTGTCGTTCACATGGCCCATGCTTTGAAAGCAGGACAGTATGGTCTTGCAGGAATCTGCAATGGAGGAGGAGGTGCTTCTGCAATACTGATACAGAAGCTGTAGCCCAAGTAGCATCAGAAGCACAGCCTTAAACGCCCTTTGATCAAATTATTCGTGGTAGCTGTTACATTGTATTTATCAATTAGTGGATGAATTCTGTAACTGCTATTCTAAAATTTCCTAAAGGATCAACCATTACAAATCCTGGCCTTTTATTGCTTGATCAGTGCAAGTTTTTATACAAGACAAATAATCAATGTCAAATTTTAATTTTGGCTTGAAACCTGACAATAAAGAATGTTAACTATGGCTCCCTCCGTCACTGATGTATCATTTCTTAAAGGCCCTTGAAAAAGAATTCTCTTGGTAACTCACAGAGTGCTGCTACTGGAAATGGCTGGTTTTTCCTAAAAATTATTTGCTGCACTGACAGCAGCTTGGTGCTGAAGATGCTGTTTCCTATGAAAGGGAATGGATAATTCAACTCTTCTGTAGTACCAGAGTGCTTGAGCTGAAACATCAGGGTGGGTAGTGGATGCCCAGGCAAGAGTTACGTTAGGTCTCAAACAGCAAATTAATTTTAAGTGTCACCATCACTATTAAGCATTTCATGCTTAAGACAGTTTTTGTGCTTGTATGTTCTAGTCCCTCTGACAGTTGTTATTAGAACTCAGTGTTTAACATTGGACTCTTTGTCTTCAAAAGCAACTGACCAACAGGACTTTTCTATTCGGTACCTGCAAAGCTGCTTAGTGCACTTAAAAACATTAAGCCCAACACACAACTTTTTTATTAAAACAAAAATATTTATTCAAGCTGTAAATGCTATGCAGTATTTAGTTATTGGATGGGTTTAATATAAACATCTACTGCATAATCTTGGTTCCTTAGGAATCCTTGTATTCTACCTGAAACATTGCCCTGTTGCTGTACAGATCTCTTACAAGAAAACTTGCAGTTTTTTTTAAGACGTCAATAATTTGAGAACAAAGGAAGAAACAGGAGTAGAGAAAATTCTGCAGTTTTGGAGCAAGGTGTGCTCATTCAGCAAAATGTAGGCTGAGCTCCACCTGCACCCTTTTTGTAGAGGGTTTGTGCAATACCTATGACAACCTCTATGTTAAACAGAAAAATCAGATGCAGATTTTTCCATGTCTGGCTGAAAATTTAAGAGTTAGACAGCTGAACTCAGCAGTACAACTGAAAGGTGAAGGAACTGGCTTTTGCATTAGAACACACAGTAATTCTTGTTTGGCTGTTGCTTCAGTTGAAGCATTCCTACTGAGGCATGACCCCACACAAAAGCACATTGCTTGAAAACAGCTTTTGCATTTGAGTGACTTCCTATGTAGCAAATACTTTAAACAGAGGCGGCTTGTCCAAATTAAAGTTCTTGTCTGAATGACTGGCTGGGAGAAGCTTCACTAGATGAGAAACACATTTTGAGGTTTTACTGGCCTTATGTTTAGCTATTGGTATTTTTGTTATATTGTTCAAAGCCTTACACCACAGGTTTGACAGTTACAAAATGAGAGAGTGTGAGCACAAGCCAGTTAGAGCTGAGTATTTAAGTCCTTTTCAGATTCAACAAAACAATGAGAAGTGGCCAAGGCAGCTGCCCTGTCTTAGAGCAGTGAGTGACAAACCTTTCCACAGACCGGCTGCGCACTTTGAAGGGTAAGTAGAGAAAGTAGCAGAACACAGACAACGTGGTCTAACAGGAAATGTACAATCTTTCTTACATTTCATTTATACAAATTTACAGGTTTGCAATTTAAATGGCTCTATAATTATGCAAGTGCTTTTTCAAAAATAAACATATACCAACTCAATGATATTTACACTTTGCTACCTGCTTCAGAAACAGCATGACTTTGCTATAAAGTGAAACTTCAGTGCACTGAAAGTGCAACTTGCCCTTTAGAGTTAACTTCCCACACAAAACCTCAGCACCACTCCACTGAGCTTCAGATGGCCCCACTTCAACTTCCTCTTCATTCATCATAATGCAAAGACAACAAGAACTTGTCCACATCCATTCCTGCTGGAAAAGAATTTGGGAGCTTCTTTTTCTGTAGGAGAGGAAAGTAACAACTGTGTTAAATACAAAGAACGTGGGGGAACTGAAAAGCCTGCAAGCATTCCTTTCTTCCTTATCCTTCCATCCACCTTGTAGCTGTTCCTGCACAAATCTGCCCCAGAACTCAGACACTGCTCTGTGCCCCTGAGATGTGGCCCTGCTTCATGGAATGGAGCCTTCTTCCAGTCTTGGTGTTTCAGGAGCATGCCAAAACTAAGTATGGGAATTACAAAGTTATACTCCTTTTTGGTTATTTCCATTCATTTACATCCAAACACACCTTTTTGTGTCTCACACCTTGGCTATTTCCCCTTAAATCCTTAAGTCAAAAGCACAGTGCTGCACACTACAGAGACTGGGCGTAATACTCATGGTACTGAACAAGGATGCAAGAATAGCTTGAATTCTACTAAGGCCTACTTTGAGTTTGGCTTATTCCCACATTCCACCTAGAAACTTAGAATTTAGAAACTCATTCATGATTTAGGAGAAATAATGTAATTGTCATTCATGCCTGTTTAGAGAGTTAGTAGGAGTTACTTGTGTGTATCTGAAGATTACACCAATCTTAAGAAAGCTTAGTTCAGAGTACACTCAAGAGGCAAAGTTGGAAAAACTGGCTAATCTAAATAGGATGTCAGGGATTTACACTAGCATCTCTGAACCATTCCATTAAAATAGTATACATAAAGATACCTAATACATGTTTAGAATTTTAACAAAGAAGCAGATGTTTGTACTTGCCTTGATTTTCTTTTTTTTTGCTGGTGTTGGAGAGCTCTGAAGGTCTTTTCTGTTTGCAGAACGAGAATTTCTCTCGCCCTCATTCAAGTCCTCCAGTTTCCTTTTCTTCACGGTGCTCCTCAGGGCCCTGAACTGCTGGGTGTTGTCCTTGAGGGGCGTTGCGGCGCTAGTCCTTGCGATGGCGGCACGCGACAGGATCATGAGGGTGTGCGCGGCCATGCTGACGCTGTTCTCGCTGCCCGTCTCGCTGGCCGGGCTGCAGGCGGGCAGGTCTGGCGTGGCGGGCGGCACCATGATGCGCGGCGTGGCGCTGTCCTCGCTGAAGCGCCGGCACGTCGGCGTGCGCACGCTGTCCGCGGTGTCATCTGCGTGCCTGTCCCCAACTCCGGACGGCGTGCGGGGCACCGGCAGTTCTCCGTTTTCAGCTGTCTTTCCCGCGGGGCTTTGCCACTGAATGTCCTGCAGCATCTCCCCACGCTGCTTACTGAAGGGGCTGGTCAGGCCGAGGCCTTGGCTGGAAGCTTTAGCGGCTTCCCGCTTCGTCTCCTTGGAGGACAAGGAAACAGACACCGACGATTTGCCATTGCCAGCCCCATTCGACAGTGACCCCTGCTTCTTGTTCAGCTCCTGTACCGAAGGAACTGTCTTCTCGTTCCACGAGGCAACGCTTTGTTGGCCGTTTGAGAGTTTGGCAGTGTCCTGGTTCTTTTGCTTTTCATCAGTGTCCCTTCGTAACTCATTTTCCTTGTTTGCTGTTGTCTTGTGGAAGGGATCCGATGAAAGCCCCGCAGTTGCCGCCTTCCGCTCGGGCTGCGGCTCCTTTGCAGATGCGCTCCTGTTGCTGCCGACTTCTGGCCTACACAGAATTCTGGGCAGTGTTTTTTCTTTGTCTCTCTTTGGTACCTGTGCCTTAGCAGAGGAGGATGCTGAGTCAACAGCAAATAAATGGGTTTCGTTTCTTTCCTTCTGGGATGAACTCTTAGCAGCCTGAATTGGAGTGTTCCCTCCTGCAATGGGTAGGACGTTATCAAAGCGAAGCACTCTCCTGTGGCTCTCACTCTGCCTTGAATTTGAGCTTGTGCTCTCTGCTGGTGCAACAGGTAAGTTCTCTTCCACTTTCCTTCCTGGTTCTGCACTGGTGAGCTTATCCCAATTTCCAGACCTGAAAACAAGATGAAAACATTTTATTGATATGTTTGTTCTTACTAGGCAACTTAATTTCAATTGGCTGGAAGTCCCCCCCTCTCAAAAAAGCTCTCTCCATCCTAAATACGAGTATTTCATCAGCACATAAAGACCAAGAGTAAGGAATGACAAGTGCAGAAAGTTCAGAAAAGGCTTTCTTGGCAGAAAGGTATGAAACAGGTATGAAATTGTTCTGTACACTGAACAATTAGGCAGTGAGGCTCTTCAGCCTGGAGAGATCACTAAGCAACAGAGCTCTGTAAAGACAGCCCACAAAAATGAAACTATCAGCTGTACTTTCCAGTAGATAAACTAGGGGCATGAAATAACACTGGTATCAGGTTCAAAACACAACAAGGAGGTCTGGACACTGGATGTAACTAAACCTGGGAACTTTTTAACCCTGGGATATTCGTGGATGCTGGTAGTTTACTCAACCTCAAAAAGAAACTGAGCGCATTCATGACAGGACAGTCGATGCCAGAATACTGCTTATGGCTCTGGAAGTCTTTGGAGCTGAAATTCCTAAGAGGCTGCCACAATATATTGGACAATGTAATCACATGTGTGCCTTGTACTCTTTCCTTTGCACTTGCTGTGCGTGGTGGGACACTGAGCAAGACAAAAAAACTTCCAGTGGACATCTGGACAACAACATCCAAACTCCCTGGGGTGTGGTCTCCACCTGCCAACCACCCCCATTCATGTGAAAAAGCCACCACTGCACTGTGGAAAGAAGAATGTTTTTGCTCTGCCAGCTCATACCACTGCTGCGTCTGTGCCTGCCTTATGCCTTATCTGCATTTCCAAGAGCTTTGGCATCATTCATCTGTAAGACTCTCTCCCTGAAGATAAGCCTCTATGATTTCTAAGAGGAAAACTCAAGTGCTTGGGATGCTAACTTTGGCACCTCTGAAATGGTAGAAAAGGTCTGAGTGGTAGCAGTTTGTTTTATTTCCATTAGGCTTGAGATGAGACAGAGGGTAGAAAATAGAAATAAGTAATTACACCTCTTTGCAGGGAAGATTTTGCTCTCTTTGCAATGCAAAACATACATCTAGAGGTCAAAAGTTAACAGAAAACTGAATTTCTAAAGTGGGATTATCCAAGATCTTGCTTCTGTGGTTTTTAAAAATCAGTACTTTTTGCATGCATGTATTTGGTATAACTTGATATATGGTTGGGATCTTTTAATAAGCTGACTTAAATGTTCCTGTTTTATCTTCACTTTTCCAGCATTTTGAGAGAGTTCTAAATAGGTAAATTTTTAAAGTATGTGCTATTTTTACAATAAAAGACCATTTCACCTCTAATACTTAAACTGAACTTCTGACCCCCTCCTACTCTCTTTTGCTTGTTCCACATCTTTTTCTTTCAGAAGTCCATTAATGGTTTGGAGAGTTACTACAGCAGCCTTGCTTCCTTCTCTCATTTGCCCAATTAGAAAAGTTATGTTCATCAATATAAAATTAGCATGCTGTTGTCCTCGCCATCTTTGCATTCAGTTCTCAGTTTTTAAATGACTAGGCAGAGTTCTAATGCACACAGCTAAAACACACATGCAGAACCCAATCTAATAAACGCTACTGGATTTGGGTCAGAGAATGGTAAGGGCAATGAGACTGCACTACAAAACCATGGGTACCACTCATCTGAAAAGAAAAAAATAAAGGTTTTAGTAATTTAAATCTCCCAGTAAATGGGAGACAGGGAATTCTCCTAGCTTAGACTCCACTCAAACAATTTTTATTTGAGAGTTGAGACAGGAGAAAGTAAAGACAAAGCCATACAAAATTAACACAAGAACAGTGACAAGACAATTCTAGCACAGGCTGCACGAGTTCCAGCACACATCTGCATCAATGCTACTAGCAGACAGGCAGCAGGAAAGGGGGTAGTGCTTATGCCACTACTAAAAAAAGCTCCTCCCTTCACTAATACTGGATGAAGAAATTCACAACAAGAAAAAGAAAGCAAGTTTCAATACCTAGCACTACTGACCTCTGTGTTTGAGGATTTGCATGGCTCAAAGGCTCAGCTGCATTTGGTACCAGTTTTCCTGGAACAATAGATGAAGTATCAATGAATGACAGGAAAAAATTTCACAGTACAATGACATTTCACCTGAGAGAGAACCAATAAAGAAAAACCCAGCAACAAACTCTGCAATATTTTGTAACTTTAAACTTTACTAATTAGTAGACTAACAAAGAACAAAGAACTAAGTCTACACTTAAGACAATACACAGCTCTGGCGAGACAAAACAAACTATTCTGAACTTAAAAATGCACCATGGGGATTTCCAAGTAGAAGGAAATTAACACAGGGAACTCTCAGTTATCCATCAGCAAACCAGAATCAAGCTACTGTACAATCCTAGCTTTTATCTTGCTTTGAAATTTCATTTTATTTTCATTTTTATATGTAAGCCTACTCTTTTTTAAAAAGGCAGATAGGCTAAAGCCCAAGTTGTCCTTATAACTCAATGTTTCTATTTTCAATTATTTTTCTTTACCCCTTTCCAACACTGAGAAATTAATGTAACTCCAGTCTTGTTACAATTAACTATTTAAAGAAGCAAGATCTCAATGAAAAGAATATACAGAACCATATGCCTGAAAGGGCAAAAGGAAAACAGATAGGAGAGCGCATTTCTTATATAAACATGCAACACTTCTAATAAATATTTTTCCTTAATAAATTTTTAGAACTCCTGACTCTTCTAATATCTGCATTACTATTTGGCTTGGTTCCAATGGCAGCAGAAACTACTTAAAACCAACAAGATGAAAAATAACCTGAAACATAAAGAAAAGTAAGCTTTTAAAACTGCATTGAAACATTACATTTTGGAAATATGCTTAATGCCAAAACTGGAATTATGTTATATGCTGGAGGTTCTTTGTAAACTGAGCAAACAAGAGTCACTAACTGCAGGTACAGACCCCTCTCAAGACAGCCTAGCAGCTGCCAGGAATAGAAGCACAGATATGTAAAGAACTTTTTTAACTTATAACTGACTTGTCCTTAAAACCCTCTGCATTTCTTCTGCCCCTCTCAAGAAGGCAAGACAGGTACCTGTAGTGGTCTTGTTTCTTGCTCCAGGAATCTTCTGTGATTTGGGAGGGATGGGAAGCTTTGGGACAGTTCCACTGCACACTGGATTAGCCACAGGCATATGAAGAACCTTGAAAGAATCAAAATATTCTCTTACAATTTACCAAACCACTTCTTATAGCTCCAGCTTTAGTTCTGAAAATCTTTATTTGTAATGTGCTACCTGGCAGGCAGGTGCTGAGAACGTATTTCCATTCTGTCCTACTACAGAGAGAGGGATCATTCCCACCATTCCTTGCAAAACTGGCTGCACTGGAGATGCAATTATAATGGCAGAACCTAAAAAATACCAAACTGTTAAGATTGTACAGAAACTAAAAATACTTCAGCAAAAGGAAAAGCTTCAAGACAGGATTTCTTAAAACTACATGTGGTCAAAACCTGTGGCAAGAAAACCCCTGGATTTTTAGAAAAACTTCACTGTCCTTGCTAGAGTTCACTACTAGAAAACAAGGTAAGGACCAGTTTTATTTTCAGTTTATAAGGAACTCTTTAGTTATCTGATCTCCTTTGTAAGAGAGAGCTCAAAGTAAAGCTTGAAGTATGATAAACCTATCTTAACGTTTCAATTAAAGTGATTCATAAAACCCAGTAAAAGTAACATTAAATATTTATTTAGCTGCCAGATATATGGGAATTACAAAATATGGCAACTATCCTAGCACATTAATTGAAAGTGGAAGAATATTTTCAAATGTGAAAGAAAACTGTTCCTCTCTCTGTGAAAAAAGCACTGAAGGAACAACTGCATAAAGAAATCCTAATTTCAAAAAAATTGTCAGCCTAAGACCTTGCATGTCCTGGTCTCTGACTGCACTGGCCTCTGACCTCAATGAAAGGACTACATACAGCAATTCAAAGGTAACTGCAAAAAGTTCTTAGATTTTGAAAGAAATCTAAATGTAGTGATTACAGCTGCTTTATAGCTTTTTTTAATTTCAAAAAGCACTCAATATTTTTATTGATGTAGTAATTAAAATGCTTGTAAATCTTTCCATGATTTAAAATACCATATTTTAAATCATGGAAAGAAATAATGTTATACTTTCATATTTACTTAAATGTACTTCTAATGTAGACTAGGGTTTGAAAAATGAAACAAAACCAAGGAAATGATTTGGGAAGGACTAGATACATCTCCCAGTTATCTACACAATATATGGACACCTACAACACAAAGCATTCCACTTATAACAGGAATCTTATTAAAATAAAAACTTGCTCTATTTAGCTCAAGTAATTGAATCCTTCCCAGTGTAAACCAAAATATGCTTCCTACATCTAATGCTGCTAGAATTATATAATTTAAGCTTCTCAAATATGAGACGCCTTTTTTTTTTCACTCAAAGCAGCTTGATCAATGACTTCAGGTGGTTTTATTTCGTTTCTACTATCAACTAATACACTAAAAAAAATAACTCCTGGATAGTTTCAAGTGGCAGACAGAGAAGTTTAAATGGTTTACTTTTAATGCACTTAGGGGAACAAACAAAAATAACAAAACCACTGTATAAACACCACATTTTCAGTAATTTTCTAATAATGAGATTACCCTGTGGGAAGTTTGGGGAGACAGTCTGGTTTGCTGGAAATGTATTGCTGGATCTGGGAGGAGTCCGCAACTGCTGTACAGCTGGAGCTTGGGAAGCCAGTGGCATAGAACTGCCAGGCAACACAACTACATTTGATGGTGTTACAGCTGCACCCAAGGTTGCTGGATCAGTCATACAGGTGGCTATGTACAGGTTGCTTGAATTCCCAAAAGCTGTGCTTGTGGCTGGCATTAGCTGTATAAATCCCCCTTCGTTGGAAAGGTGAGTTGAACCTGCAGCTGAAAAACCAGCGCAGTCTTCATTCTGAGTGTTAACCGAGGTGACCACAGGATCCTTAGGTCTAAGCACAAGAAGATTCTGCTCTGCCAGAGCTGAATCCACATTTTTTTCCGTGTCTTCTGAAGTCAGACATTTGGGCAGGCCTGCAGTTTTGGTTGGGGATTTGGCTGGAGATGACAATATTATAGTAGGCAAATTTTCTCCTGTGATGCTGGAAACAGCATTGTTTAACTCCGTGTCCGATGTGATAAATGGATCATCACTGATGATGATCTTGAGGGACATTATATTAGAAGGATCAACATCCATTGGTTGACTACTAGAAGACACATTGCTTATACTTTTGGCTTCAATACCTGACTCCTCTGTTGAGGATGCAGTTTCAGGGAGAGGAGAATGGCATATTTCAGAGGTAGTAAGATTGTTTTCAGTGGATACTACAGAAATGTCTGTACATGCATTACCACTACAAGAGAAATATAAATTATCAGTGTCTACTTTTGTAGAAGATGAAGGTTCTTGCATCTCCCCTTGTGTACCCTCTGTGTTTGACAGTCCTGAAGCGATGTTAAAATCTTTCTTACAAGACTTATCAAGTGTATGCTGATCATTTGAGTAAGTTTTGTTAGAAGTATCAACAACTTCAAGCTGCAACTCTGTTTTGTCAAGAGCCGTGATGTCCGCTGCAGATCCTGCAGCACAGTCTGCCTGTGTGCTCTGGTCCTGATGGTCAGAGGAGTGGCTGGAGTTCTCCTGTGAAACCCCAGGCAAGGCAGCTGGATCATTAGTTACAGATTGTTCTTTTCCTGCATCTGCTGACGGGCTGGAAATGGACGAGTTGTTTTTTCTCAGCAGTGTACTGTGGCTAGGACTCCCATCAGAAGGGCTTCCAGGAAGTCTTTTTTCAGACAGTGATGTATCTGGTGACAATGGACATTTACTTCCGGAATCAGTTTTGTTTTCACCAGATACAGTATCCTCTGCCACTGAAATCAAAGGAATCTGTGGAGTACCAGAATGAACATATTCTAAATTAGGACCGCTTTGAGAACTATGGCTTGGTGGGCCTTTTTCAATTTCCATAGCACTCTCACTTTCAGATACTAATGCAGATGACTCTTTTGTAATGTAAGTGTCTGCACAATGTTCAGTACATTTGCTGTCGGGTCTCTTGTTAGGTTCAGTCAAACCAGACACCGAGTCAAAAGCAATTTCAAGCTCTCTGATGTGTTCAGGGGTAATGGCTGCAAGTACTTCAGTCTGCTTCTCTGGTCTACAATTTTCATGCACCTGTTCACTGGCTGGATTTTTCCTAGCCAGATCATCATCATTAATGCCAGTCTTCAAGGCACATGATGCTTCTCCTAACTGAAAGCCTTTGCAGGACAGTGGTTCTCTAGAATTATCACCTGCAAAAGACAGAAGAAACTAGTTCCATAATTAACAGAACACAGGGTCCTATTACAGCGTTTTAGAAATGACTTATCAGTTCAATGGAAAACTATTTCACATGAAACTAAGTGGGAATAATGTTATTCATCCTTAGATTCCAGTTGAGCAGAATATACATATACATATATATATATATATATATATATATATATATATAAAACATACCTGCACTAGATAATCTGGAAAATCAGTTTGTAGATTACTAATAAATACACATGTAACATGTAAATGGCTCAGGTCACTACATTTCCAGAAGCACAAAAAACATTTAATGATAAAAAACTCTTGGCTCTACTTCTCATATACTTTCTCTAAATAGTAGTCCCATAGACTATTATTAAGAATGCTGCAGACAGAATAATCTCCTCTGTGTCTAGAGTAAGACTTTTTGTGTATTAATTACAGATACTTTACAGTATAGAGATACAAGATTAGTATGTTTAGATGTAAAATATTCACTTCATGTGTTCCACAATGGATACTGCAAAGTATCTATTTATTAACAGTCTGCCTGCATTAAGGAGCTTATCAAGTGCAGCTTTTAAGTACAGTGATGGGACTACTGTTAAATTTAATAGACTGAAACGTTGTAACAGACCGGGTATATCTGTATGTTCATGCAATGTAAATGTCCACATGAATATTACCAGTGAAAAAAGAAAATTCTGAAATGTACAAATTGTCTGAAAATATTTTTCATAATGAAAAGCTAACAGAGAAATCTTAGTGACAAAGCAACAAAACCTACATCTATTAGTTTCTTCTGTTCCTAAAGAACTTCCAAATGTTTCCAGGCTATCCTCACCCACCAGGATTTCGTTTTCTACTCCATTCCGACCAGAAATACCAGGAGGTAAGTTCTTGTTTACCTTGCTCTTTCCTATTTTCAAAATAAAGCACAAAAAAAGGTTAAATATGTCATTTTCCACATAAATGTCATCACTACCTTTTAAATGAATCAGTGTAAGTATCTCCTCATGGTTACTGTGAGGATACCCTGAAAATTTTACAACAACAAACAAGTATAAACTACCATCCTTCAGACCTGGAGAGTCTAAAATAACAGCAATAAAACAGTCACTGAGCCAGCACAAACCCAGATCAGCCACAGGAAAATGCTGTACTTTATAGCTGTTTATAAGTGTTATCTAGGAATCTAATTGTGTATTAATGCATACCAATGCCATTTCTCTTGCAAGAGCCCTGCTGAGTTCCTTTGCTTTGTCAAGCAAAGCTTGGGAAGCTCATTATTCAGGATGCATTACAGTAACAGTACTGAGTACAGTGTAGCCTACCGTAATAAAAGCAGTCAAACAGAGCCTGGAAAGCTGGGTCTGATTCTGTCTGTTCCAGAATGTCCTGGATAGCCTCTTCTGACATATGAATTTCACCCTGAGAAAAGATATGATAGACAGAACTGTTAGGCAGTTACTTCCATAACTAAAAAGGAAAAGCAGACAAGAATTGTTTTCTTTTCAGATTGTTTTTGGTTCTATTACTTCTGCTCAGCACAGAAACAAAGACTAATGCTGGGTACACTTCTGCCACAAATACAATGTCTGTTAAAAAATCTCAGTGACTGAAGTTTAAGAAATAAGGTTCTCCAAATCCTAAACGTGTCTGTCAGACATTTCCCCCTCCATTCTCCACATAAAAGGCCAGCACTAACCAAAAAGGAGGTCTAAATCTAAATCTCAGGCTACACTGGAAGCTTATACATGTGGTAAGGATGCTGTGAGCCTGTAGAAGCAAATCACTGGTAAAAAAAACCCCAAATTAATCCTGATTTCTTAGGTTTGAATATATCATATATCTAGAAGCCAACACTAAGCAAATGGAAGGTTTTTTTCATATACCCATTACATGTTCTCTAATGTAGCCTCCAACTACTTCATTGTGGAAGGCACTTGGAAAGCACAGCTGCATGGGACAGTGCTCCAAGGTTCCTGATTCAAGCTAACTTGTTCTGTGGCAGGCCAGGAATAAAATCAGTATCCACTACACACTCAAGCAATTAAATATAGAATTTCTCCTTCCTTTCTGGAGACCCTCTAAGCACTCTCCAGCCTTTGATAGTGGGGTTTTAAGGGTGGATATTCCATGTTATAGCCTTTATTTTCTCTCCACAACTCCAACCAAACCAAGAAGTTGCTTTTTTTCTGCTCAGAAGAATAGAATAAAGCTTTTTAGCTTGTATTTTGACAACGACTGACCTAAAATCACAAAGGAACAGAAGAAGAGTGTTTGTAAACTAGAGACCTCTACTTCATAAACAGGGAACTGCCTCTACTCTCCTGTCTTTTTCATGAGGGCTGTGAAGATTGTCATTTCCCTCAATAGAAGTCCTTTTTAATTCTGTGATTGCCAGCTTGAGGCTTATGGAAGAATGAAGGAGAATACTATTATCATTTTTAGTTTGTAGAAGCAGAATGCACATCTCCTCCAAAAGCAAGAAAATACTGAATTTGAAGAAAAAGCATCATTATTTAGGCTCCAAAAATAATTTCTCTTGCTACACTAAATGATCCATGCTTATCTTGGAGCAAATCACAAAATCAGATCAGATTTAACATAGTTGGAGACAGCAAGATATTTTAAATTCGTTTTTACTCTCTAAGGCTGTTGATTAGATACCCTGTCTGAAGCTGGCAGCCAATTACTGGTACAAAAGACTGAGTGACAAGCAGGCAGCTGGTGCCTGGGACAGAGTTCTTAAATCCAGTCTGAGGCTACAGCTCATTGCTGCCAGAAGCAATCCCACTCCCTTGGCTTTGACCTTTCTGCATGCTTATGCTGCCTTGGACAGGCACTGGGAATGAATTCGTAATGCTAAACTGGCAGAAATGGGCTGCAGAACACCAGTGTCCTGCCAGCTCAGCTCCTGTCACAGTTCACACCTCTGCAAGGGAAGCTGCAGAGCTGCCCCTGCAGAGGGGAGCATCAGCTGTGCTGGCAAACAGAAACAAAAAGAAAGGACAGGAAGAGGAAAGAATATCCTCAGATGTCAGAAGTTCAGCATAGTTCCCTTTACTGATCATTCTCACACGCCTGGTCTTAAAAACAATGTGAACAGGGCAATTTACACCCACCTGAAGTCCAAGGATTTCATCAATTGAAGTCTCCTGTTCTGTGGGACCACTGTCTGTCTGTTTAGGGGCCTGAGCAACACTGCCATCACTGCAACACATACCTTATTAGTTGAAAACTCAAAAATAAATCAAATAAGAATACATATAAAGTTCAGAGATTCCTTTTATTACCTCCCCAGGATTTTGTTAATGTTTTCAGCAAGCTTCTCCTGAAGAGATTTGTTGCTCAGGATTTTTTCTCTGGCATTTTCAATAACCAGTTGCTGGAAAACAGAAGTCGTCAGATTTCTATTTTTAACATCATTGGAAAAGGAGCATGAATTTCTGACTGATTGGTAAAAAATCATTTAGAAAATCAATTCTAAGAGAGAAGACTTTTATAACAGTCATCTGTGACTGCATTGCATTGCTACGAATATCAACACAAAACATTCCAGTACTTCTACTCTCCTAAAAGTACAGCAACTCTTGTTGTGCCTTCTGGTTTCCATTCTCCAAAGAATTACTGTGTTCTGACAGCCTTCTGCTACAGGTCAGCAAAGCAAATAAGCCAAGAAAAACAAAACTCTACATAGCCATGTCAACGTTATGAATTTAGTACACAAGAGCTAGTTCAAATACAAACCAATACATTTATCTTCTAAAGGTAATTTCTGTAAAAACCAAGATGAACAATACGTTAAAGACTAGTTCTCTTGAGTTTGAATTTGTTTCTTAAATGTAAAGACCTTTTGTAGGTATATACTCACTGGGAAGTTACCATCAATTAATTCTTCTAGGGGCTCAGTTTCTTTTTCTATTACTGCTTCTTCAGAGTCTTGAGAACTTCTAGTTGCAGGAAGTGGTCCAGATGTTGCAATACTTTTCCTCTTCTGAGATTCACTGAAACATTCCAGGAAATTTGTGACATACTTGATGAGAAAATTGCGAACAATAGACCTAATGGTGAGTAAATCAAGTGCTTCTCTTCCTTCTTAGCAAATAAAAGATTGTAATCACCAGAAAATGAACTACATATTGAAAATGTAGTAAAAGCTGGTTCCTGTTCTATTACCTCTTACACATCTATTGTGTCTGCCTTTACAGAAGTTATAAATTTAGAGGTTGTAGGTAAACAGTCCAATGGCTAACTGAATTTCATGCCCACTATTCAGCATTTACTGCCCTCCACTCCATGTTACTCTAACTGGTGGTACCGTTAATGGATCCTAATTAACTGCAACTCAGAATCAGACTTGGGCACTACCACTGAAAACAAAGACCTCTCAAGGAGCACTTATTTTCAAAGGAGAAATCAAATGTTAGGTTCTAACATTTGATTTCTCCTTTGAAAATATGAATTTAGAATTTAAATGGTAAATAGGAATGTAAATAGGTAATGTTTTTATAGGAGACACTGTAGACTTTTCTGAAAACATCTATCAGCAGCAGCGCTAAAATTATTTACATTAAAAAATCAAGACAGATTAGGAAAGATTTGGGGAAAAACGGGCATTTGAATTAGAGAATAAAAATTGCAAAACTAATGTAAGAAAAATTTCACACAACTTCTAGTCCAAATATTGATATTTTTTCTGACAAAATTTACTCAATTAAATAGTTTTGCAAAGTTAAATGCACATTTTTATCAATATTAAGAATTTTCATAATTAAAAAGGACATTTTGGAAGGAACAAGTCTCAGCTCCAAGATTATTTGCCTATGTCTAACACTGGAGTAAAGACAGAATGTACACAAAGAAGCATGAGTAGCCTCCCATCAGTTTACTGTTAGGCTCTTTGACTTTCCTTTCCTTTGTGGAACATCAAACACTGCCCCCCCTCAGCAGATCTTACATTTGAAACCCTTCACCACTGAGGAAAATTTACACTAAAGGTTAGAACACTCTATGATTTCTAAATAATTAAACAAAAACCACCTGAAAGTAAACCCACATCCCTGTTTACCTTTTTCGCCTTCCTGGAGAAAGCAAGTTTGAATGAAGCTTTCGTTCTTGCGACGTTGGAACTTGAATGTGTATGAGACCTCCTGCTTTATAGAGGGAAACAAACAAAAAAACACAGCTCATGATGCCAATACCTTTTCCCGTGACACTGTTAAAGCACTGAGATCTACACATTTACTATGTTCCAATCAATTTCTGGAAAGTCATACAAAACAATTTGGTACTATAATGGAGATGAGGACCATTCCTTTTAAACATATCCCGAAATAGACATCCACTTCATGTGGATGTGGATCATCCCTATCTGATGAAACAGTTATTTCGGTGAGGGTGAAAGCACAGAATAGAATAATCACAAATTAATGCACTTCTGATCTCTCAACTGACATTGGCAAGCAAGTATGCAAGACCATCTCTATTTTGGGCATTTTTTTTTTTAATCACCTGAACGAGTCTGGAGAGCTGGGGAACAAAGCAAGAATTTTCTGGAACGTTTTGGTGGAAGATGATTAACCCTGATTTTAGAAAATTTCTATCGATAGCCATAAATTTTTCACAAACAGAAAGCTTTAAAATTTTTTGCAACTTACCATTGATCTTGTTTTCTTGAGTTTGTGACTGGTTCACACACAGTGTATTCAGTCTTGTCTGTGGCATACTTTGATTTATTGTTGGCCTGTGAACTACTTGAGGAGGTACAACAGAAGAGGAATTCTGTGGCCCTGACTGATGGGCTACTGACAACAGTCCTGAGTTTGCAGGCGCTGACTGCTGAAGCATTCTCTGCCTTTTCATTTCTACAATTCCACTTCTTGTACGTACTGGAAATAAAGACAAGATGAAAAGACATGATTAAGAAATTTAAGAAGATTGCTCATATATACACAAAATCTGTTTAAAAAGATTTTAAACAACAGAATACCAGCCAATCCAGGGAATCTCAAATCTGGGAAGAATTACTATCTGTATCTCATACCCTCTTTTCTTATACAATAAAAATACTACAGAGAGAAACTTATTTATAAGTAAACCAGTTTTTCTTTGTTGACAGTTCATTTTCAGCTTTTGTAATGAAAGAAACAACTCTAAATACAACAAATATGTTTTTGTATTTTGATTGGATGTATGTTTGTATACATAACAAATGGTACAGGACTGTCATATCTTTTTATGTTCCCTTTCTACAGAAATCCAACTGCATTATAATTAGACTGACTATGTTTTTAGTTCATCTATGAACCACAAACTCAGTCAGCAGTTTCAACAGTGAAGCAGTAGTTTGTAAACCTTTTAACCACATAAACTTCCAAAAGTTTTTTTTCAGCAGAGAAAATGCTATAATAAAGAATTTAAGCCTCTTGCAAAAAGCTTTTCTTAGTTTCCTTTCCTAATCATTACAGTAATTTTCAGACCACATTGAAGACAACAGATATGCATTACTGATGGCTGCAGAAGGCCCCTATTTTTTGCCAAAACAGGTAATTTTAACATAAAATCCATTGATCCCATGGAATTGACTCAGTTACTTACTCCTCTGATTAGAAGAAAATCTGAAATCTGAACTCTGCATGCTCCTAAAAAATAAAGCAAGTGACAAAAATTAATGGAGCATAATGGAAGCACTCAGCTATTCAGTGTGACAGTACCTATCACATGGTTAATGTCAGTCTGGTCCTAACCACACATTCCTTCAGAAAAATCCATTGATTGCTACTTTTATTCTTTCCAACAATGGTCACAGATCCTTCTAGTGAAGTTACTGTTTCGTTTTTGATTGAGTAACCACAAAGGTATCAGATTCTAAATGAGTCATAGTACATTGTTTTATTACAGGAAGGCCACATGCTCACACTAATGCCCTCCTAGTCCCACCTTAAAATCTTCAAATGTCTGCTCAACTATCAACTCTCACATGCCCATCTTTTTCACTGTCTCTCAGAGGAAACAGAGAGCTAAACCATTCTCATACAATGATATTGGGAACTGGTCAACATAGGACTCACTCTTAGAGTGAAATATTACTTTTCTTGATTTCCAGACTACAGTACCTGATCTGAGAAAGTGTATAGTCTAATTTTTTCCACAGAGATGACATCATTGCTGGAACTTCATTTGTTGTTTCTAAAATGAACCACAAAAAGAAATTGATGCCCAAAACTGATATATGCTGAGAAAAAAGTAAAATCACAAGCAAAATAGTTATTATGGAGTGTTTCAGACATCACCTAACTTTAGGTGCCCAGTTGCCTTCTTAATATTCTATTAATTAGAGAGCCCTAACTCCTAATTTTAAAACTTTTGATTGATATGGATACAGTTCTGGTTTAGAAGCCTTGATGAAACTGAATTAATGACTATTATTCTCGGTGTAATTTGCACATGGTGTTGACTCCTCAGCAAACACATGCTAACCTAACCCATGCTAACCCCTCCAACTCACTTCTGGAAATGGTATTCATATTCCCAAGTCACTTTTGTGCCTTTGAAAATTATAACCTGGCAGACAGGCCTTTAAAAGTAATAGTTTATTTTATATTTCCCAAACAGGTAAAAACATTTGGTCTTTTTGAAGCACAGAACATTAAAAGTGTGATGGAAAAGGCAAGTCAACTGTTCAATTTACTAAGTTTTTCAAGATGCTAAGTGCAAAGCATTTTGAAGGAAGTCTATCTGTGTCTTAGTTACCATTTCTGTCAAACCTAGTGTGAAAGGAAAAAAACTTTCAGAAGTGTTCCATATATGATTTTTAAAATCAAGCACCACTAAAATATGCTCATACAACAGACATCAAAAACCTGTAGGATTTGATAACATTCAGAAGCTTGATAACTGCTTTCAAAACCAGCAAATGCTCTAACTCTGTCTACATATATTAGGTAGTTCTGAAACTATTTTATTTAGTCTTAAAACGAGACAAGAAATATTTCATACCGTAGGACTCCTCCTGACTATTTCATGGAATCACAGAATACCTTAGGTTGGAAGGGATCCGCAAGGATCATTGAGGCCAACTCCTTGCTCCTCACTGGGCTACCTAACTCTAAACCATGTGACTAAGAGCACTGTCCAGACTCTCCTTGAACTCTGACAGAGCTCAGTGCCACGACCATTTCCCTGGGCAGCCTGTTCATATATTTTGCACATTTTATTGTATCTTTGTGCTTCTGAGATATAAAAATGCTCACATGTGAAGTGAAACTGACATATGCAAACTAAGATAACCAATTACTTTTCATCACTAGAAGTAGTGGCTGTTGGCTGTGTAACATGGTAACCTTCAAGTTATAGCCTAAATGGGGATTACTCAAAGACCATATACATCTTCCTCAAGGAGTTCACAACAGACAAATAAACACAAAACAACACCTCATTCTGAAGGCTTACCTTTTGTTTTCATGGCTACGTATTCATTAAGAATAGTTGTCAAGTTTTTTCCACACAGAGACTGGAAAAAAAAACAAAAACAACTGATCTTAGAATCTTCACTAATAACTTCTACTTCACCTCCTGTATCTCTTCACATTTAAGGAGTTCTTTAGCACTCTGCACCAAGCTGACCCACAGCACAAGGGGCTGGGTAGAGAGCAATCAATGGGACAAAATCCTATTATGTACCCAAAATGTGAAGTCCTCTGTCTCAAGGCACAACACTGGTAGTTAGAGCTGTCTGACATTCACTCACTTTATTTTTATGGAACAAACCCATGAAAATTAAATAATGAACAGCTGTAACACACCAATGAGTATGTACCATGCTGGAAAACAACACCAAGATGCAAAGATTAAGGAACCTCTGTCTGAAGCAAAATTTTTAACAGTCACACAGAATTAACCCAGCTCATATCATATTGACTTGTCCTCTTATTTTAGGTAACACAAAGAAAATGAAGATTTTAAAGTTACCACTATCATCTGCTGTACCTTCCTGTCTTGTTTACTAGTGGGAACTCTATATGACAAATACAGCTCTTTACTGCAAATATTTCAGCTGCAGTAAAAATTTTGTCTTAGACACTATGACATCACTTTTATGTGAACAACAGGAAAAATGTTTCTACGGAGAAAAAAAAATTATGAAAAATCTTTATTAATCTGGATAATCCATTTACATTTGGGTTTTGTAATTTTTGCTGGCCACAGCTTTGTTCTCAACTCCCTACCACCAAAGTAGAGATGACTAAAAACTTGTAAATAGAATAAATTCAATAGTTTGTTTTGAACAAGTGCATCAAGAAGGTGCACCTTGGATCTCAAAAAAGACTTCCATGAATTTTGACTATTGTGGACAAAATCCTAGACCATGAAATTAACTAATATACTAGAAGAATGAAACAGAAAACACAAAGAGGACACTCACATAAACACTAGAAGTTCGATACACAACAATACTGAAACTCTGTAATTTGCACAGTATAGTAAAAATTCCATTTTGTATATTTTTTAAAAATGCAAACTATCTAATTATGCTCTAGCTCTACACACATATCTACAGATGTAATTACACACTATTTAGGCACACCCAAAATTTCATCTCTCACCCAGAACAATGCAGATGATACTGAACAGAAAGGAGGCTGAACACAGTTTTTCTTAATAGAATTTGGTAGACTTAGATAAATTCAAGATGCCTTACTTAAATATTTACAATGTACTTGAAAGGGAACATTATTGACTGCCATGTCTAGAACAGGAAAGTGATCTTCAGTGAACTACAAAAGCATCCCTGAAATCCATAAAACCCTGGTGACAACACCCTTCCGTAAATCAACCTCAAAGCTGTAAGGCAGACTAAACACACCATGCTGAAACCAATTTGCATATTTCACACTTAAATGTTTCTTAGTAAGATTAAATTCTAGAAACCAAATAACTGCTCATATCACAGGATGAAAAAACAAGAAACAAATCAAATATCAAACATTTTAAGCACCATTTGAGAATGAATTTTTACACTGAGAAATCCCCAGTGTTGTTTTCCACAGATGCAAGACAAAGTAACTTTCTTCTTTGCAAACACAAACTCACCAGCAAACAGGCTGGAATAAAACCATCTTCTGTACAGTGCTCTGCATATTCTTTCAAATCTGAGCTTTCCAGAATAAACTGATGGCAGGTAGCTTGAAGATTTTCCTGTTGCAAATAGCCTGCAACAAATCAGATGGAAAATTTTGCCATTTCATCCATTACTTCTGCTAAATAGGTATCAAAGCTGCATGTAGGGTTGGAATAATCAGATAAAAATTTCCACGTAGGAAAAAGAAAGCGATGTTAATTGGACAAAACATATGTTTCTACCAGATGTTTAACTGTTAGAATCCAAAAGAGCAAAAAATACAGATTGGAACGACACTGTATTTACAAAGTATCCAAGACTAGAAGTGAGGCAATACAAATAAATTTTGGTTTTGTACATACAAGAAAATAAAAGGTTCTTGGCTTAGAAGGCTTACAAACAAATCCTCCACCATATTTGATACTTTAATGGAAATATACCATATTTTGTTAATAAAATGCATTGTTATGTAAGAGTAATTCTCCATGCATTGTACTGTTTCAAAATACGTAAAACCTGTACAGCTGCTGCAACAGTGGATAAGATTTGTGAAAAACACTGGCATTGTACAAAAATTAATAATGGAAAAAGAGTTTTTTCCCCCCCTTCAATTACAGTGATTTTCATTTAGGATAGATGGAAGTTGTGCCCTCTACACCCTAAGACTCAGTAGTTACCATCACAGAAAATGTACTGGCAAAGTTTTCTTTTCCAAAATTCCATTCCTCATCAAATATGTTCTGCTTTAATCAAACCTTTTAACCCTGCTTTTATCTTCAAACACTAAAAGATAGAAATAGACCAATCTAAATGAAGGATTCTAGGAAAAAGAACCACAAAGAAAATGCTTCTTGTTTCTGGCTCTTAGCAGAGCTTAGTATGGAGTGTTTTAAAGATAAGAAAAAACATGTGCCTAGTTATACAATGCAGAATATACACACATTATCTATTTCAATGGACCCCCAAAATGGTCCACCTCTGTTCATGAATGCCTGCAGAAAATGGAGCCCTTTAAATAAAAACAAGTATCTTTTAGCAGATCTGAGTACAGCTGAAGAAAACAAATCTTATTTCCAACATGCAAGCCCTTGTTCATGTCTTCAACAAGTAGGCAAACTTGGAAGTTAAACACAGCCTGGGAATAACCACTGTGAGTTTAATCACAATACATGAGCAGGCCTGTGTGACAGAAAACATTAGCAGTGCCTGTGGAAAGGAAAGGAATATCCTATTTAATTTTTCAAATACATTTTCCTAGAAAAATCTCAAGCCACAAGAGGCTGGAAGTGTATTTCTGTAAACATGATTATATCTGACTGTTGTCCAGGCTGAAAGATGGGGTATTAGGCTTGGTGGAGCTCTGATCTCTGACTGCTCTTAAAATCAAACTTACCTGAACACTTACTCAAAAAGTTGCAATTTTTCTTTCTTGAACCTACTACTACAGTATCACAAAGGATGACTGAATGCTTGCATACGGGCACATTTTACATACACCAATTTCCTGGTAATAAAGCATTCCAAAGGCTAAAAATGCCCGTGCAGCTGACCCAAAGTTCTTGTGCACCCACTGTAGAATGACATACAAGTATGTGGTCCCTAAGGTTGCCAAAATCAAATGAAAGGCACAAAAGGTGATGTATGTTTTAACACATGGAAATTATTCTATATTTTGTTCCACCTTAAGAAATGTCTAAATGATAGTACACATTCACTCTATTAATTAGGGAAAGATAAATGTTTTTATGCATTTTCCTGTGCGTGAGCTCAGCTTATCATTTTAGTTTTGTTTCTTTAACAAATATTCATCAACCTTCACAGCACCAGAAAGATTTTGGGAGGGTGGCAAGGAATATCATCTTCTGCAACCTGAGGTTGGTCAGAGGTTTTCCAGACACGATGCATGCCTCACTCCACAACAGACACGAGAGGATGGATCATTCCCAGCGCACAGGATGTTGCCAAGATTGTGTATTACGTCTGCAAGTCTCTGATAAACACACAAGACCAGCATTCTACCTGGAAACTTGTAACTTCACCAGTCTTGTTTGGAAGAGTGCAATGAGAGATCTCACAGGTATGATTTCAACTCTTCTTTTACAGTCCGTGGAGTTTCTAAAAATTCTGTTACTTCACCGTAATAGAAAAATTGGATCTCTTACTAGCCTTTTTTCTCAAGATAGTAGCAAGTAACAGTCCAGGTAGTATTTAAAAACAAATTGTGCTAGGGGAACACTGAAGAAGGCATTCAGCGTTAATGGCGTTGGATTTACAAATTGTGAACAATTGAAAACTGAATCTCACAGGGCAGGCTATCAAGAAATCTTGGCAACCTGTGCCAATAGTTGGGACTGAAATATGTGGGTCATATTTTTGCGTACCATCGATTTGCTCTCACCTTTGGCAGGATCCAAATAATCCAAAGCATAAAGTCATTTTAAAAATTCATTGTTTGCTGCCAATGTCCTGAACACACTCAGGCTGTGCTTTCCTCAGATTCTGATCACGCCTGAACTTTTAGTACACCCTCGAAGGTGAGCGAAACACGGCCGGAAAAACAAAACCCCATCTGATCCTCAACGCAGCCTTCCTCGGGATTTCGGGTCACCCTTGAACTCCTCCTGTAACCAGGAGCTGTTCAAGCACGGCTCAGCTCTCGGTCTGCAGGAGGGCACCGGAGCCCACCACGTTTCCTTGCACTCGTGAAGAACCCGAGCCCAAGGCACGGCCGGGGAGCGGCCTGGTCCCTCAGGACCCGAACTCCTCAGCAGCGAGCTGCGCTCGCTCCCCGACGGAGGCCGCGCCGGAGGGCGGCGAGGCCAGCCCAGGGCTGCCCGGTATAAGCCCCGGCAGGGACAATCCCAGCCGGGAGGCACCAAGAGACGCTGCCGAGGGTCAAGAGCGAAGCCGGCTCCGTGTCCCGCCGCGACTCGGGCGGCTGACAATGCCCGGCAGAGCCCTCCCGGCGCGGCCGGCGGTCCGCGCCTCACCCGTGCATCCCTCCGTCCCTCCCGGCTCACTCACCCAGCACCAGCCGGGCCACGTCGGACGGCAGCAGCATGGCCCGAGGCGGAGCGGGGCACGGGCGGG